>VDFB02257688.1:0-99648 GCA_007258455.2 Sequoia sempervirens | reverse complement strand
GTCCCTTAAATCACACAGAAAATAAAAACTGGTGTAGAAACTCAGTGCATAAGATCAGAATTATTAACAACACAGTTCGGTTTCTCGATACATTTCAGAATCAGAAACAACTTAGTATTCAATGATCACAGTAGGTATGCATGCAATGATCAGCAAGTTCAGTAAGATTGAAATCTGGAAGATAGGCAAACCACACACAGCAAAAATAATATTCAAATCTGGAGTAATAAATCACATACACTCAGTAGTCCATGTAACTATAACTCCTTGTAGTAGACACAGAAATTAACATGAATCGCAACAGATGCGCCTGAGAGGTGATGAGGACGGCTTGTGGCCAGAGCAATAGCTCGGCCACAAAGGATTCAATCGCTTCCCTCCCAGCACCTGCATGAAGATAGCAACAACTAAGAAATGGCAGAAGACTGAATCTTAACACGAATTCACAGGATTGGAGGAATGTCCAAACCTGTGTGAGAATCGACAAGGGGCTATGTCCTTAGCAGATTCGCATGGACGTTTGACAACCAAATTCGTGATACTCCAAATCGACCAAGGAACCAGTATTAATATGATGATTAACGTCTTCCTCAAATGAGGTCGGCCAACATAGTAAATTGCCTTCCTAAAGAGGTCAGCCTCAGATCAAAAATAAGAGTAAATTTAAATGTTATTTAATTAATAATTTAAATTTAAAATAATATTATATTAAGCTTGTGGTGTTAAGAAACACCTTTTACCCGCCAAATGATCCGTTTGGACCAACTTAGGAGATGGGGACATGACAGGATGTGATTGGAGGAACTACAGATAATACAGGTGTTACTAGCAAAGACACTTCCTGCTGTCCCAAGTATCTAGCCCACGTTGTAGAAATTGTCATAGATTCTGAGGTTGCTGAGCATGAAGATTATCTGACAGAAAATGCTCTAGTTTGCAAATTCCAAAAGTGCTGGCTGAAATTGTCCAATCTTCATTAGTGGATCTCTAGGATGTGGAAACATGCCTTGGAGAATTAAATCTATGTCTATCCCCGTGCCAAGGGCTTTTTTCATTCTGGAGCTTAAATAGGTTAAAGGCAAAGAGATCATTCTGAAGTCCGGTTCATGGGTTTTGAAGGATAACTTTTTGTGCATCAGACCATGGTACCCCTCTTTCTCTCCCCGTAATGGTTATTTTCCTGCAACTCTTATCTGGGTTAGGCTGCACTATTTGCCACTACAGCACTGGTAGTCTTCAGGTTTAACTGCTATTGCAAATTCATCGAGGTAGTTTATGCTTTTGGCCAAAGAGACTGCTAATTGAAGTTGTATAACCTTTACCTGCTTTTGTGTGGAGATGGATCTATCAAAAGAATTCACTGAAGAAATTGCTCTGAAGGTTGGAGATAGAATCCGAAAGTAATCAGTGGATTAAGAAAAAAATCTACATTGTTGGCTCTGGTGCGGGATTGGGTATGGGTATGGAATACGGGTAACACCGATACAGCAATTTTTTTTTCTTGGGTACAGCTGTATAATATATATATATGTATATGCAAAATAATTTAAAATATACAGAATTGTAAATACATTAGGCCTATCTTATGAAGATTTGGTAGAGAGGGGCAAAATGTTTTCAATTTATTGGAAGCAGCCTTGGAAAGAGTAGATGAACTTTTATTGGGCAAGGCAAAGAATATAGCTCACTGAACAGATGTTGTGTCCGACCTCCCAGGGAATCAAATTGCATCTCAATAAAGAAGAGAGCTTGAATGGAATCAAGTGGGTGAAAGAAAAACGAAAGAGTCAACGATGAATACTTAAAGCTGACCGCATAATCTGATAATCATCCATGAATGCCACAGATTGGCCCCTCCCTCCACTGTGTTCGAGGATTCATAGCAAAACGGTGGAAAACCCATCTTTGCCTCCTGGGGAGGGAAACTTTGCCCCCACCACTACCACTTTGATTGGACAATGCACTGAACTAACCATATAATACTACCACTTCCACTTCAGTTTGATTATTAATTTATTCTTTACCTTTAATAGATTCCCAAAAATATATTCCAAAACATTTAATTCATCTCCCATTTTTCCCCTTTCACATTCCAACAATGTGACATCCACTCTGATACCCACAAAACTGACCAAGGCACTTCTTACATTTGACAAGCTCATGGGTTTCTTTGCTGAAGATGCCTTACACACTGATATCAGTGATGGCCGATCAAATGGGACACAGTGAGCAGAAATGATTATGTTTTTAACTTCATTTTTGGTGCCCATGGGAGCGCCTGGGAGTGCCCAGGAGCACCCGGGAGTGCCCTGGACACCCCCAGTTCCCTGCGCAGGAAGGCACTCCCCCGAGCCGGCCCAACCCGAAATGCTCCCAGAGCGGGCACGGGAGCCAAAACCAAAGAAACTAGTAACACAGAGAAAAATCAAACGTCAGGTGCAAGTGATGTTTTGCCGACAGGCATAATGCCTCCTAATGCAAGGGAAAGGATTTCAAAAAATTTGGACTATGGACTCCAAGGATACTCACATTCCCACCTGGTGGGATCAGGTGTAGCCTCATTATATCTAGTTGCTCCAACTGACACAGTTTCAAAGGATTCTGATTCTTGTTCTTCAAAGATTGTGGAGGATACTGCGGCTCCCCTTACCAACCTTCCTTCTCCTCAAGCTGTGCAAGGGGTTCATAGTGAGGTGGCTTTTTCTGAGAAGATTTTGGGTTAACTTGAGAAAAATATGTCAGTTTTTGATTCCTCAATTTAGGAGGGGATGGGGTTCCTGCTCAATTTAGAGGGGGAAGCTTCAAGAAGTGATTTAGCACTCCCAATGCCTTCTTTGACAGATTTAAAAGCTTCATGTGGACAGGAGAATGATTGGATTGAGGTAAAAATAAAAGGAACGCACCTTCTAAAAGTAAGATTTTACATCTGACGACTCCAGTTTCTTTCAATTTGCAAAAGAACTCCATGGTGTAGTAAAAAGTATGTAATCCATGCCCCATATACTTTATTGAGCATCTGATCGGGCCTGGAAGTGAGAAATCATTTTCTTTTATGGATCTGACGAACCCTATGTTTAATGCTGTTTTTTGCAGCCCCCTGAGTGCCTAACCCAGGTTGCATAGAGAAGAAAAAACATTGTAATATATTAAGATTAATATACTTGAGAGACCAAGTACATCAAAAAGAAACCTGATTACAACAACCGACTTTTTCTGATTCTCAAGTTCAACTAAAAAACCAAGTAATTTTCACTCTTGTATATAAAAGAGTTGCAGGATCAAGATCACTTAGAGAGTTATTACAATAATAACACAGAGCTTCTAGAGAGCCAAAATAAAGCCTAAAATTAAGCTGCAATGTACTCACGCTTATTGAAGATCTCAACATGGTCCTTAAAAGGCCAGTCCTTAAACTGCCATTCCTTCCCCAGCACAAACACCGCTACAACCCTGCTCCAATCCTCAATTGAGAATGCTGAGGGTTTATCCCTGATCTCAAATGTAGAAACCCCTTTATCTTTATTAATCTTCTTCTGTATGGTAATACACTCTGGCTTCTTCACCATATCCTTAGCCTTCAAATCAGGTGCATAGTAAACCCCATCCTCCAAAAAATCTTTTGCATTGTACATGTTCAAAAGGGTCTGAGATGCACTGGGCACAATAATTATTGGCACCCCTTCACCACAACCCTTAATCAGACTAATACGACTATTATTTTTATTTGAAGCCCTGGAAAAGAGATAGCCCATTTTTACCCCATCTTTCTGTCTGTTGTTTATGTATGACTGTGTTGTATCAATACCCAGGTCATGTGTATCTTTCCAAAACCCTTTATCTTCGGAGGATCTGTTGACTCCCCTGCCAGGCGTTGCCTGTAAAAGGGTTTTCCTCTCTTCATCCTTTTTACTAGCCACTGCAATTACGCTCTCGAAATTCTTATTTTTACACTCGAGAAGGGCTTCTGTATCTTTCAAGGGTTTTTCTATTGCTTTTATCATCTCAATGTAGTAATTTTGAGGTGGGTCATTTTGAATTTGATTTACCTCTTGGATTTCGTCTGCTCTAATTCTTTTGTTGAAAAACCCGCTTTGGGCACCCAAGTCGGGATCCTCTGGGCGATATTCTTCGACGGGTGGTTTGATGACGAGTTCTATAGCGTCTGTCGAAGCGACCTTGCCTTCCAGGTAGTCAAGAAGCGGTTTCCGTTCGGGCAAGGAAACGCGCTGAAGTTTGTGACTGTGGACCTGTTGGACGTATTCCACGTGCTTCAGATGGCTGTTTTTTACGAAGAAGACCAGGGATTCCAGAGTGTAAAAACTGCCCTGATTAGCTCTGTAAGCGGTTTCGATGTTGCAGGGAAAGTGGTATTCGTCGCCGAAGAGGAATTCTTCACCGGAAAGCGTAATTTTTTCCAGGTCGCCTCGGATGGTGAAGTCGCGTAGGACCGTGAGGGGATCCATGGCTGACAATGTGACCGTGATATTAGAGGGGATTCAATAAAACAGAATAATAGGGAAGATAATCTGTAGTGGTTGGACCTCGGGTCATATGGGTGCTACAATGCAGACAAGAGAAGTTTACGAGCAAATACACAAGTAGCAGGCAATCTCAGAAGAATTAGAATAGCTATTTTTATACAGCCTTCCAAATGAAATGCTATGATTAACTGGTTCAACAATGTTTAAATCTTTGTTTCAGCAAGCAATGCATAGAATCCATTGCAAAATGGCCCCATCGTTTTATAGGCTAAATCTTGAACAAACTAGGTTTCCAAGTCGCACCAAAAACATTATAAGTTTACTGGCTTGGAATTTGCTCTTTATGCCCGAGGATTTGGGAAGCTTTTAACTGAGAATTGTAATTTTTTTTTTATTAGTTCCTGATGGGGGAGAGGCGGTGTTTCACTAGTGATTAATTTTTATTTTATTTTGGCTTTAACCAATCAATAACATTAAAAAATTTCACTTCAATGTTTGTAAATTTTAATACCCTAAATTAGATCTTTACAGAAATTATATAAAACAAACAATTTTTTTTACTTTCTGTTTCATTATTATCTATGATCAGTAGGTAAGATTTTTGAAGGAAATTTTACATTTATACCCATGATCCATCGATTGTTGATCATACTCCATGATCCATCATCAGATGATATAGCTTTTCTGATCATACTCATGATTCTCACATGATCAAGTGAGTGCTATCCCAAACACATATAAAAATTTCACATAGTTTTTCCAAAATCTTTCTCATACTAACATTTTTTTTCATTTTCATTGGGCAAGATTTTCTATTCCGGGAATAGAGGAAGCACAAAAACTCACAATAACAGTAAAATGAATGATGCATCGCCTCTTTGTTTGCCATTTTTTAAGGTTTAAAAGCATCGTCTCTTTGTTTGTCATTTTTTAAGGTTTTTTTGAAATGAGTGACGTGTGGCTTTAGATGAGGTTTTAGCATCAATCTGCATCATAATTTATTAACAATTTGAAAAAATCATTTTAATAATTTTATTACTTACATTAATATTTATAACCGTGAATATATATTTTTGTAGTTTTAGATTAGACTTTAATTCATCATCCTAATGATGATGAATCATGGAGTATGATCCGAAAATAGAGGAAGCACAAAAACTCACAATAACATAAAATGAATGACGCATTGCCTCTTTGTTTGTTATTTTTTTAAGTTTTTTTTTAATGAGTGACGTGTGGCTTTAGTTGAGGTTTTAGCATCAATCTACTTCATAATTTATTAACAATTTGAAAAAATCATTTTAATAATTTTATTACTTACATTAATATTTATAACCGTGAACATATATTTTTGAAGTTTTATACTAGACTTTCATTCTTATTTTTTCTAGTAATTAGAATGTATTTATAAAACATTTAAAAACTTACAATTATTTTATATTATAATTATTTTTTAATATTATTTAAAATATTTTTATAAATTTTTAGAAATAAATTATGAATATATATTTTTGTAGTTTTAGATTAGAGCTTAATTCTTATTTTTCCACTATATGTTAAAAGTAATTAGAATGCATTTATAAAAACATTTTAAAAACTTACAATTATTTTATATTCTAATTGATTTTTAACATTATTTAAAAATACATTTTTAGAAATCTTTAGAAATAAATTATAATTATTTTTATTGATTTATATTTTTTAGTTATATTATTTTTGTTGGATATAAAATCTTCTATCAAAAAATAAAATAAAAAATAATAGATTTAAAAACAATAATAATAATTTTAAATTTTAAAATTATACTAAATTATCATGTTGTGAAACTTATAAAATCATTTGAGTTGAATTAATAGATATTACACTTTCATGGTTTTCATTTATTTTTTTATTTTTAAGAATTATAAACAAATAAAAATATTTTCTACATAAATTATAGATAAAGCAATTAAATTATAATAATAAGTTAATTGAAGAATGGGTTAAGATTTATATTTAAGGATAAATTTGTAGTATGTTAAGGATTCAAACTAACTAGTTTTTTTCATAATTTTGATTGGACAAGATATTTTGTTATAGATCTTGTTTATATGCACTTATATCTACATTGGTATAATATTTAAGTACTAATAAAGTAATAAGTAAAACCATTGAAATTGTCATATACATAGAATATGTAATAAATATTAATGTAAAAAATAAAATAACTCTTAAGTGATAATATATTTTAATATATAGTATGATATTGCTACTATTTAAGTTTCACAATTTAATATATTATTAATCATAATAATTTACAATTCAACTTGTACAATTTTATTATAAGATCATTATTGCAACATTATATACCTATATTATATTCTTATTAATAATTAAAGTTTCCTAATAATTTTTTTTCTTGAAATATTTTTATACATAAGTAAAATACAAGTTTTAATTTTAAAATTCTTACCATAAGCTATACTATTAATTAAAAATAATTCACCATTGTCACGTGGACTACAACCATGCACTACCAACCTCCAATATAGCCATGAAAAAACTAACTAGCAATAGAACAAGTAACGTATTAACGTATGGTTTTTCTTATATGCAAGAAAAAAGTTGTGTAGAGAATTAACAAGTTGGAGGAAAAAAAATCTTCTAGTTTAAGCAAGAAAATGCTTTATGAGGGATTTTTTGTGAATTTTATAGAGACTAGTATTGAATATTTTGGATTCTTCAATTTCTTTCATGTTCAACATTCTCCTAGTAACTCTCACTATACCTTATTTTCCACACATTGATTATAAAGTGCCATTGTCAAAGTCATTTATTTTAAGTAGACTAAAACCTAAATACTGCAAATTTTCACCATTCAAGCTTGTAATTTTTAAAGAGTTTTAGCTAAAGATGCCCAAAATTCAAATTTGTAAAACTTGATGCCCTTGATCAATTTTGTTACATCAAAAATTTCTCTTTTTCATAGAGATTTGATATTTATGAAATCTTTTGAGCTTTAATTTCTTTCTCATCCTTGTAGAAAATTTTATTCTCTGAGTTGGGTGTTTATAGTCATTGCACAAGTTCAATTAAAATCTATGGAGGAATTAGGTCTTTGGTGCTCTTTACAATTTATTTTAATCTTTTGTTTTCCACTTTTATTAAATCAATTTTAGAAAACAATTCAAAAAGAATTTGTGTCCCAGTTAATAGAGTTACCTTGTCTATATTCTAAATTTACTTAAATCTCATTCAAAATATTATTTTTAGCTTTTTACAAAATTGAAAACTAAACACTACAATTAAAAATCAAAAGCCCTTCATGGATAAGATAGAACTTGCACTAGATTCTAACTTGGGGCAACATCTCCCTGCCAAGAAAAGAATTTGAGAAACTTTGCAAAAAGATGGAAAATATGAAGAATCATACATTCAAAAGAAATACCAAGTTAACTCTCATTGTGACTTTGAGCCATAAGCAACTATGACCAAAGCAAAGGGAGAGGAGTTTTCTAATCGTCATAAACATGTTTGATGTGTTGACATATTTGGAGTGAAGAAAATTTTTTCTACATATGTCACTTAGTCTTTTTGTGTGTTAGATGGTATTGTCAACCATGGCTCTCAAGCAAGAAAGATTGTTGGAAATTTTAAGAGCCATCTTTACAAATCCCTTTATGAAAGAGTTGGTGAAAGGTGAGGGTTCTTGGCTTGCTTATGAGGTTGAGTGTTATCTACCAGTGGAGCTTCATTGGGCCAATTTTGTTTCCTATTATTTATTGTATCTGAATTAGCCATTATGTTACTTATGACAAATATTTGTTTGAGTTTGTCGAAAAATAGGAAAAATTTTACACATATTATAAGCTTCTTATTATTTTGTTGCTACGAATTGTTTTTTCTGGTATGTTTATATATAGTCGCATGTTATACAATGTAAATTCACACCTTCTAATCAAAGTTAAACACATGAACATTGCTTGGTGAGGCATTCGCTACAAAACCTTTCACATTCTTATATATTTATGGATATGTTCAATAATTTAATAATTTATGCTATTGCTCATGGCCTTCACTTGAGTTTATCAAGTTCTTTAAAGTTTTACTTTGTCATACTCGATTTTCTTATTAGCCTTAAAACATTTTTTTGTTGAGTTATTATGTACACATATTTCTCCAAACTTATTTCTATTGATTTATTGGTGCATTGGAACTTCACTAGTCATGCTAGTAACTTTGATAGGAGAACAAAAGCAAAGTACCCTGCTACCTCCACCCTACCATACACATAGTATGTAGTGTATTAAGAAAAGATGAATTTGGGTAACAATAATGACTTTGAATGATATTATTCTAGAGTGCATACTAACTTATGAATATGAACATTTCATGAATCTATGAATATGATCAAACTTGGTAATTTTGGTTGAAAGATCTCCCTATCAATTAGTACTAGCTTAATATTGTTATAAAACAAAACATGCTTGACTTTTTTAGCACCTTTAAGTATATCCACCCAAAGGGGGGTTAAAGATTTCAATTTTGAGGTCTATAAAATCTTACAGAATTTTATAGGTGTACAAACATATTTAGTACAAAAGATTTTATGAACATTGACATCAAAAGAACTACTCATCATTTTCATTATCATACTAAGAAACTTACCTAAAAGGCTTGATGAAGAATTCCAACATTTTTTGGCATAATACAATGATGCAATATTCAAATAGATACATGAAAAAAGTTGCAACAACTTGTTTCTTCATTATGCCTTTTTAGCTATGTTAAACAGGGATGTCCCCCTAGGCTTTTCTAGTTGTTCTCGTCCAATTAAAAAATGTGTTCTTAATTCTTATATTTTTTTCATAGATAGGCTATTGCATTGGAATTTCCTTTTGTACCCCACTGTCCAATTAACAATATATAGATTTCAGACTTGACAAGAGATAATAGCAAGTTTTTTTCAAAAATTACAGTTTTAAATTTTGATATATATAAAGGTACAATTTAATATTTAAAAGAGAAATTATATTTGCACAAATCATTTAGGTCATCAAACCATAAATTTTGTGGTACTCAGTAATATTGCAAAGTCAACGGTATGCATCATCTTATAGGTAATAAAGTCAATACTTTAATCTTGATTCAATGTAATCAAATGAAGATTAAGCATGGTAATAGATGATCTATTTTTTTTTAGTTGTAGCTTGTAGACTTTGAGCTTTTTGTTGTGACACTAATTATTGTATGATTTATATTTGCACATTGATAATGCAAGTAATGATTTTTTCTTAACTTGTCACCCACCAATCCCCTTTTAATATGATGGCCAACAATCAAAGAAATTTGACATTGCAAAATGTCAGAAGCCTGCAAACTAAAGATTGGTTCAAAAGCTTAATCAAAATTATAAATATGCACCACTACCACAAAATCTCTTATTTACAAACACCTATTTTTATCATGCTATAAATCTTTCCAAACCATTCAATTCTCTTATGATTGATTGCATAAATACAACTACTTAAATAAATACAAGTCAAAGAACAAAATTGACCTACCAACATTTGACAAGAACTTCACAACATCACGACCTTGTTTAAAATGTGAGAGTTCTTTAATATATTTTTTGAATCATATTTTTCTAAGTTATCATTAGAATAATAAAAAAAGGAGATATAAAAATGGATCATCAAGGAAATTTTTAAGGGAGTATTTATGTCTTATTTTGTTTTCTATTATTTGATGATGGATCACAAACTGTCATCTAAACCTTGATGCATTTTGTTTTCAAAATGATCTAATTGCCCATTTTGATGGAGGACTGAAGGAGTTATCTTAGAAACTAATCCCCACAAATAATAAGAAAGGCCACATACATTATGACATTGGAACTCTATCAAACATTTCAATGTTTGAAATATTGTAAGAATAGAACTCATTTTACCTTGTAATATTATTTTGGTAGAATAAAAATTATAGTAATGATTATACTACTATTAAAACATAATAATTCTTAAAATAAAATTTAAAGTAAAATTATTTTGTTTACAAATAGAACATAATTTTAAAATAAAACATTTTTTTGAGATTAATTGTATTATTTTAAATAAAAATAAAAACAATATATAACATAGAATGAATCATTTAAATTTATTTTAAAATCTCTTTAAAATTTTGACAATAATAATATTTCACTATTTAAATCAAAATATAAGATTGCTCTACTTTGCGAAAAATCTAAGTGATTGCGAAAAAGTACTTCAATGATTTATGAATTATCTTTGTGATTAGCAAATAAACTTAGAGACAACCAAAACAAAATAGATCTGTTGGCCGATAATTATGAATCTAAAATGTGACCAAAAAGCTTTTGGATAATAAGTCAAAATGGACAAGCATAAAATAAGGAAATAGCGCTCCAAACTTTGTATCTTGGCGAAATAATTCTTAACCAACAATGACCTAATAGATGCTCAAACAAAGAATGGTTCATATACATGGTCAAAAAAGCAAGATGGTGTATGTTGCATTATAGAAAAACTGGACAAAATTGTCTACTCACAAGATTGGTTGGAAACAAAATTCAACTAGAAGAAATTATTCTTCCTTTAGCTGACCCTAATCACCTCCCCATCAAAACGACAATTACAACAAAAAAAATCACCAAAAGAGTTCCTTTGAAGTGGAAAAGATGTGGTTTAGAAAGGAAGAATTGGTAGATCTAATTGAATGATGGTGGAATGAAGCACCAAAGTTTGTAGGGACTAAAAGCTTCATATTCACAAATAAACTGAAGCACATCAAAATAAAATTACACAGGTGGAACCAGATAGTTTTCAAAAACATATTTGCTGAAAAAGCTAGATTAGAAGAAAAATTGTTAGAATTGAATAAAAAATTAATGAAAGATGGAATGTTCCAAGAAGATTATAAGAAGGAAAAACTAAGCATGGTAGAATATAACGGGATCCTAGCTAGGGAAGAAGAATGTTAGCACATACTAGATCATGGTTAGATGATGATAATGGCCTAGCCTGGTGGCACTCCTCGTTGATCGGATGTATGTTGTAGGCATTAGAGGGATTGTCTGTAGCTACTTGAATTGTTGGGTGACCCTATGCCAATACTATGAAAGTATTATATGGTTTGATTGCCTCACTAGAAGATAATTGTGTTGCATATGCTATAGCTGCCACCTATCTATGGGCCAAACCATCCCTCTATAGGGTCAACATCTCACATCTTGTGATCATAAAGAATCAAACTAAAGTCACCAAAAGATAAGATCTCCATATCTCTAGTTGCAAACTAGTGGGTACGCATGCACCATCAATGTACCAAAAGCTACGCCTTAGGGAAACCCAACTGGCTAGGTACATGTGATGTGCACAAATGCCCACATCTATAGGAGTGTGCAGGCTATGAGATTGAAAAACTCATATTGGACATAATACCTAAGATCATGGTACAGGTGAGCGAGCATGCTCTGACCCCAGGCACAAATAGTTTGGTGCTCCTCCATCTCGCAGATGCAATGGATGAGGCCCCCATGTAGGTGAGAGCCTTGCCCATCCATCATGACTCAAAGGGAAATCATGACAAACATTACCCTCTAGATGAGTGGAATGACCATTTTCCCCTACTCGAACCATCACATGTAGATGTGGTCAGTGGTGTCTCCTAAGTTTATCTGCTTGACATAATACATCTAGCCCTTTATAGCCTCTTGTGTCATCCTCGTCTCATCATAGGCCACCTGTCGTCCATGAATGGGTAGGTTGGTGATCATTTATACGTCCTTTGATGTGACGATCATCTCTCCTGACGATAGGTGGAAGGAGGTGTCTGCATCCCAACGCTCCATGAGTTCCATGAGCATTAGAGGATGGTAGCACATATCCAACATGGTGTAGGCCCACCACAGGCCCACATGTCATAGATGATCCTATTCATCTTGATGCATATGCCCACTCTAATCTCATAGCATAGTAATCACATGTCCACCTCTATGCTCTCTCATCTTTGGCCAGTCCTACAGTGGACACAAACTTCATGTTAGATCCATACATCATAAAATTATATCTTCTACATCAAAAAATTTCAAGTCAGCCTTTGGGACAAAGGTGCATCACATAGATGTCTATGTGATGCACTAGCATTGAGGCTAAACATTGGGCCCAATGATAGCACATAGGGAAAACTCCAACATGACTGAAGGTTGCCGACATGCAGTCTGGATGATTGTCTACCATCTAGATGCCTGCAATGCTATTGAAATGGAAAATCACAAAAAATGCATAAAAAATATGAAGGTCAGATTCCCTGTACCTAATCGACCTTGCCTCCCTTAGCCATGGCTATGCAGAGCTACGCGATCCTCGGGTCTATGTGGTCATGTCTGTGAGGCATTTTGCTAGATTTTATCTCAAAAAGTCAACAAACTCCTCATTGTGAATAGTTAATTTGACCCTTCTGTAGGCCCTCTCAAGTATATATATAGGTCATTTTTGGCCCATTTTTCTTGGAAAAAGTGGTCCTTCCATCCTTCCTATTTTTACCCCTCCTAGATGGGGGTAAAAACAAGAGGGGGCAAATATTCACCTCTTCATCATATTTTTCTTCTGAACCACCAAGTTTTTCTTAAGCATTCTTCTCATTGTGATAGCTTCTTGAAATTTTCAAACTTACCTAAATTTGAGTTTTGCAAAATGAAACTTCATAACTGGCGATGTAGTTTCTTGCTGAGCTCGATCATTGGGGGCATCCCTAGTATCTGCCTACTCGACCTTTGCAGCCTCTATAGTATCCATTTTTACACATAAATTTGTAAAATTTTCAAATTTTCAATCTTGCACTAATATTTTCTCTTCTACTTTAGTATAGCATCTAGCTGATTTTTCTCAAAAATTAGCTCACTAGAGTGGGGGGAAAATGTAGTGTTGTAAAATTGCACCCCATGGCAATTTCACACTTGTGCATTTGGATCGCCACATTTATGACAATTAGAACCTAACGAGTCAAAATTTCTTGATTTCAACTCCATAAGGGACAATGACAAAGTGTTAGCAGTCTGCCACCTCATTTCTTGTAAAGTTGTGAGTTGGACACCCATGCAACACACGAACGCCTGCATGACATTCTAGTGTCCCTAAACTTTATGAGTTTAAATGAGGGAATCTCATGAACTTTTCTTGTGACATGCATCATCGTGGCAAAATATTGAGTGTAACAACTCTTCCAACCCATGCAACTTCACAAAACTCTCTTTTTCATCCTCATTTCCAATCATTCTCATCTTCTTGAAATTCATTCTCACTTTGTCTTGTTCCAACTTGCTCTCTCACTTCTCTTCTCTTCTACATCTCTTCTCTATAGACAAGCTCTATTGAATTCACGTCTCGTCAACAACCAAGGCTCTCTTGCAAGCATTGAACTTCATGTCTATCAAACTAAGAGGGAGCCACAGACTATTGGCAATGCTCTCTTGTGATATTGTCTTGTCTTGTCTATTTGCTAATATATTTATCTCATTTATTTAGTTGTGATATGAGTTCTCCTCCATAGTGGGGTTTTCTTTTATCACTCGTCTATTTATTCATGATACAAGATCTTGTCCATTGTGGGGTTTTCTTTTATCACACGTTTTTTCTACTTTACTTTGTGTCTTGTCTATTTTCTATCTATTTGGTTGTCCATGGAGGTGGAAACACTAAAATGGGGGTTTGACTAAGGCAAGCCACGAAATAGACCTAACACTTTTCCTCGTCCTCCTTGTTTGCAAGTTGTTTGTGTGAGGCTTTTTGGGAGGCTTTGTAGCATAATACCTTGCGTGAGTTAACATCTTACCTCCTTTTTTGTTTCCTTTCATCCCTACTTTTTGTTAACTTAGTAAAATAGTAAGACTTCAGAATCAGGGTAGATAGCAGACTGTGAGTTCTATGTACAAGTTTAACTCTCTTTCTATACAAGATGCTAATGCATCTATGAGATGACAATGCATCACATTGTCATCTATCTCCCATGTTGATGTCCTTTGACCAAGAGCTAGCTTACTTGTTTTAGAAACCTATGTAATCTACTCTTTCAATTGTTGAAGTCCTTGATCCAAAAAAATATCAAAAACTCTCTTTTAAGCATGTTTTTGTAATCTCTTTTATCTTGTATTTGTGTCACTTAAGCTTATGTCATTGAGGTGTTCAAGGGAAATCCGCTCCCTTTAGACAATGTTTGTCTTGAGAATTGGGAGTAGTGAATTCCTTCCTTTACAATAAGAAATTTATTTTTAATTTTCATATTGGGAACTATAAAGATGAGATGATGTGTGATATCATGCTAATGGACACATGCCATATTTTATTAGGAAAACCTTGGCAGTGTGATAGACATGCCATTCGTGATGGAAAGAATAATTGTTATAAGATAAAGAAAGATGGAAAGGAATATGTGTTAAATCCCTTGAAGGATAAGGATGCGGAGGATGAGAAAACCAATAGAGTTTTTCTAGTGACTAGAAATAGTTTCCTAAAGGATATCAGAAGGGAGAAGGTATATTTTACCTTCTTACCTAAGGCTATAGAGGATGAGGTAACAAAGATAATGGAAGAAGTTCCCAAGGAAGTCTAAGAAATTTTGAATGAGTTCACAAAGATACTAATGAAGGACTTTCCTGATGAATAACCTCCAATGAGAAGCAATTTGATATTGAGGGCTAGTCTATTGAACGAAGCACCATACAAAATGACACCCATGGATAATGAAGAGGTGAAAAAACAAGTGCAAGATTTGTTGGATAAGGGGTTGATTAAAGAGAATCTCAATCCATGTTTGTACCTTGTACTAACACCTAAGAAGGATTACAAGTTGAGAATGTGCAATGATTCAAGGGCTATAAAAAAATATCACCATTAAGTATAGGTTTCTATTACCACACATGGGTGACTTGATGGATTGTTTGAGTGGATCAAAGCACTTCACTAAGATTGACTTGAAGAGCAGGCATCACTAAATCAGAATTAGAGAGGGTGATTAATGTCAAATAGCATTTAAGACCAAGGATGGACTATATGAGAGGCTAGTGATGCCATTTGGGTTGACAAATGCACCCAACACATTCATGAGACTGATGAATGAGGTACTAAATCCTTTCATTAGAAATGTTTTTATTGTTTATTTAGATGATATCCTATTGATTAGTAAAACCAAGGAGGAGCACATAGGGCATATTAGGGGAGTGTTGTGGGGATTAAAAGAAAAGCTAGTTACAAATTTGAGGAATTGTAGTTTTATACAGAAAGAACTAGTATATCAATAGGTTTTGTAGTATATGTGTAAGGGTTGAAGATGGGTCCAAATATGGTTAGGGGAATAGTATATTTTCCTTCACCCAAGAGCATGTTTGAGGCTAGAAGTTTTCATGGCTTGGCGCGCTTCTACAAGAAGTTCATACAAATTTTTAGTGGAATGTGTGCACCTATTATAGAAACAATGAAGGGTGTTCTAAAGAATTTTTAGTGGAAAACTACAACAAAAAAGAGCTTTTAGTTGTTGAAAAAGAAAGGTAATAGAAAAACTAGTATTGGCCTTGCCAAACTTTGGCAAAGTGTTTCAAGTGGATTGTGATGCCAGTGGTAGTGCAGATGGGGGTGTGTTAAGTCAAGAAGCTAAACCCATTGCCCACTTAAGTGGTAAATATTATTTATGGGTGGATTTATTGTAAAACTATTCTTTTGTTCTGAAACACAAGAGTGGTAAGTCAAATAGGGTAGCAAATGCACTTAAAGTAGAAGATGTTTACGATGAATGAGTTGGGAATCAATTTTGTTAGTTTTGATGCAATAATGGAGTTGTATCCAGAAGATACCAATTTCAAAGAAGGATAGAAAACTAGTAAAATTCTAGTAGAAAAAGATAGGACTCCATGGTTGGAGTATTTTATTTAGGATGGTTTACTATTCAAGGGGAAAAAGATATGCATACCTAGGGTTTCAATGAGAGAGAGCCTTGTAAGAGAAAAGAATGGTGGGGGCTTGAGTTGAAATTTTAGATTGGACAAGATGTTGGCATAGTTGAGTGAAGGTTATTGTTTGCCTAGTGTGGATGCATATGTGAAGAGGTTGGTACATGGTTATAGTTTTTCTAGCATGCTAAGGGATAAAAATGAAACATGAGGCTACATCAACCATTGCCTATACTAGAGAGGCCATGGGAGCACATAAGCATGGATTTTGTTTTGGGATTGCCTCAATCACATAGAGGTAATGACTCAATTTTTTTGGTAGTTGATAGATTTTTTAAGATGGTTCATTTTATACCATGTTGAAAGGTGAGTGATGCATCGCACATAGATACATTGTTTTCCAAGTAGGCAGTTAGGTTGCATGGATTTCCAATAAACATTCTCAAATAGGAACACTAAGTTTTTTGGTCATTTTTGGTGTACATTGTGGAAGAAAATGTGCACATAATTATGATTCAACTTAGATAATCATCCCTAGATTGATGGAAAAATAGAAGTTGTGAACATAAGTTTGGGAAACTTATTAATATTTTTGGTGGGAGATAAAACATGTCAATTGGATCATATATTGGCACACAAAAAATTTCTTACAATAATTTAGTGAACATAATTATAGGAAGGAGCCCTTTCAGATAGTTTATGGGTACACACCAACAGGTGATGATGAGTTGAGGGATAGTGCATACATTTGAATAGGAAGAGTTCAGTAATAGAATATTTTGTTGAATACTTCCATGAGTTACACAAGGAGGTGAAGAGAAAATTGGAGAAAAGTGTCATGAAGTATAAGGAGCATGATAATATACACAAAAGGGAATAAGGGTTCTAGGTATGTGACTTGGTTTTGGCACATTTAAGAAAGGAGAGGTTCCCAAAAGGAACATACAAGTTAAAATGGAAGAGGATAAGTTCATGCAAAGTGTTCAGGAAATTCTCATCCAATTCATATGAGATTGAGCTTCTAGAAGGGATAGAAAAATCTCTTATTTTCAACATTGTTGATATGTACGAGTTTCATGAAGGAGAGACAAGTTTACAAGGAGCTACACACCCAAGTTTGCATGATGCACAAGGGTGGATAGATTAGTTACCTAAGAAGAATATGGAAAAAAATATCTATAGAGTGGTTGAATCCAAAGTGGCTAAGAAGAACAAAGGAAAGGACTAAACAGAATACCTAGCCTATTGAAAAAATACAGTTATTTAAATGAAATTTCTTGGCTGAGTGTTGCAAGTCTATTCAAGTTTGAAATTCCAGATCTAGACTTACCAAAATTTTCATGAGTTTCCAACTCATGGAACATTTCACTTACTTGGGATGTTTGATGCAAGAGCATCCAAGTCAATGAGCAATCCTACAATCCCCAAAAAATAGTTGTCTTTTCTTTGCTTGTTTGTTTTTCTTCTTTGTTTTGTTTGTTGGAATGGACAATGCAATTTTTAGAATTATGGATGGTTCATGTCCAAGTGACTACTTCATTATGTTATATCAAGTAGATATATCCATGCACCTCTTGAATTTCCACAACTACTATCAAAAAGTAATTTTTTGCCAGAAAATGACAAAGTGATGGTTTTAACCACTTGCATGTAGATCCTAAGGATCAATGAGGCCTTATCATGTGTCTTATGATGGGGAAACCGCCTCTACTCTATTTGTAAGCTATAATAAGGATTTTGAGCTCTTTTGGAGGTTTTTATTAGACATCTTCCACAAGAGTAAATTGGAGGGAAGTTAGTGAGCGTTTGCAGATTGAAGGGGATTTCATGGTGAATGTTGAGAAAATTGTTTGGGTTGAACATTTGAGATTATAAGGCTAATTTCCAAGGCATGTAAGAATTCACAAGTGTGTTGAATTGTAATATATTGAACATCTAATACTCTTATTCTAATGTTTTAATAGCAAGTTAATTAAGATATATCCAAATCTATTGTTTGTATGTTTTATTTGTTGCATGACTCGATAACTTATCAAAGCCCCTGAGTCTTGACCTACACAAGTACTTGATAAACATTGCAAGTTTATTTGGGAGTCCTATCTTGCAAAATTGGAGGTATTTATTAAATATATCCATCTCCTTGTAATAAGCCTTCCCAAGTGTGTGATGATTTTTTTCTATGCTTTGACAATTGCAAAGCTTTCCTATTTTATCAAACTTGTGTATTTTTGTGAGGAAAGACTAACATTTCATAAGCAATGCATTACATAGTTTAGGATCATCAATATGTTATTCTACCAACCAAAATGTCTGATCTACAAGATATGATGACTCAGAAATTTATATCAAATTGGTCTGCAACCAAAATTCATCCAGCAAAAAGCAATATGAGCTAACTAAAATCCTTATGCAACTACAAATTCTTTTTTTTTTAGCAATGTTGTTAACATAAATAACCTTCTACAATGCCCAAAATTGTAAGTATCACAAAGATAAATGCTCAAATTTGATAACAGCAGTTACAAAGACTTAGAAATAATGAGAAACCTGGCAATGGTAGATGTTCTGATAATAACAACAACAAAAGAAGAGATCTAAGATATTGTGAGAGGACACCAAAGTTAGGGATAGACTTGTGGATGCTAAGAATTTTCCCACAACTCTCTAACTCTCTAGAATTTATTTCACTTGATCTCTTTACACAACAAAAACCTCCTTAAATGTCCAAGTAGTCTAGTATATAGGCTCCCACGTGATGCAAAGATCCAGGTAATTGCTTCAGGAGGCTATGGTCAGATTAGTTTGTTCTCAATGCCTCTAAAGAGAGCCTAAGGTCAGAAATATGATGCACACAGGTTGAGAATATGAATTGATCCTAAAGGGAATGAAGCACCAGAGATAGAGGTGCAACATGTCCTCAAGAAAGGAGTGAACTGTATCAAGGGACCCACATGTGAAAAAGGTGAAGTGAGTTAATTAAACCTACGTCCCATTTCTCAAAGTCTCCATCTTCATATTATCATTGACCAATCTACATAGGCAGCTATTCCCCATAATTTATTTGGCTATATATTGCTCAATTTAGGAAGCCTTGAAAATATTTGATTCAACAACCAAGCTAGCGGGGATGACCCCATAGCGCAGCGGCAAGCTATGAAACCTCTCTTCTGGGAGGTCTTAAGTTCAAATTGCATCATACAATATAAAAAAAAAACAACCAAGCTAGCAATTCCTGATTTCTAAAGCATGGCAATATCATTAGCCTCCCATATATCAAATTTGTCTTTATTTGACTGCTTATTCATTGATAATTTGTCCTATCTTACATGTAGCCACACGTTACTATCAAAACATAATGAACCTGATTTGTCTTATCTGGGATGATAATCACACTTTTGTTGAACTTGTTTAATGGTGCTAGATGGCTCTTTGTTAGCAGACCTTTGACTATTCTTATCCATGATTCCCTGTAAATAATAGTAGATTTGTCTTGATTTTCAATCTTGGTCCAAACCAGCTAATATGATAAATCAACTCTTGTTGTCTTTTCCTCAATATGTTGTCGACCTTATTTTTTAATATTACCTCCCACAATTTAACTTTGGTTGGGTGCTAAATAAATCTTACGATTTCCTTTATACTAGTAGTTGTAATTGCATCAGTCGAATAGAACTAACATATTCTAGTGATTGCACCTAGTGTCAACTATATAACCTACTGGGCATAAATTGGAGGATTGTGATCTGGGTTATAATGGCTAGTGATAATCTAAAATTTATCGACTTTAAATAGACAATTTGCTGGCAGGTTCTTCTAGATCACCTTTCAAGAATATCTCAGTTTTAGATGGAAATGATATCACTGTTAGGCTGAATCGATTAGACAATAAGTATATCCCATCAAGCATAAACTAAGATAATTATAATATAAAATAGATACCATTTGATATGTAAAAATAAACCCAAATTTCCTTTCTAAAAACAAATGCCACCAAGATGTAATATTATCGATTGCTAATTCCAAAAATTAATCATAAACCTCTAATATGCAGTTCAAAATATCAAGATATCAAGATAGCACATGGTATATCAAATAACATGAAAATGCTCTCCTCAACAATTATTATTGAAGCACCAAAATTGAATAGTTAAGCCCAATGTGACCTCTATAGTGAATCCACCCTTTGAAAGAGCTAGGTTTTCGTCCAACTCTCGCCCAATCTGTTGAAGGTTTTTGTCTCAAGAGATTAACCTAAACTAAAGATTCAAGCTTTTGCATAAAGCATAAGAAAGATCAATTCAACAAAAGATGATCAAATGCCTTGTACTCCTCTTCTTTTAAAGCTCTCAAGGAATCTTCCAGAAGAACCTAGCTTGTAACTAACTCAGCTTCTAGAAGGATTTTTATTTAATAAAGTGACATTTTAATATTTATTATTCACTTTATTTTAATTAAAGTCATTCTTTTGAAATAATATTAATTAAACCATTTTAGTAAAATTTGGGGACATTACAATCCTCCCTTCCTAAAGATTGCTTGTCCTCAAGGGTGTTGGCAAGAAGTTGAGTCCACTTTTTGGCCAAAAAATGGAAGTGTTTTCCCTGATTTTCAAAATTTGATACATTTCACCTTAAAATTTGAAGCACTTAGAGATGGAATCTTGGAAAAAGTTACTAATCATAAAATGTAGCACTTAGAGTCTAGTTTCCAAATATGTAATTTATTTCAATACCCAGATGCTACAAAATTGATTTTCAATAGGTGTTTCTAGAAACCACTATTCAAAGTCACTTTTTTTTACCATACCATGCATGTGTACATCCATATTTTGACCTAATTTTTCATATTTTTCTAAATCCTTTTGGAAAAATATTTTTAACTCACTAAAACACATTTTCGATATTTTTTATTGAATATTTTTTTTGTTAAATTTTTATTAGCCATATTTGTCATTTTGAAAAATTGTGTACATCACACATAAGATGACCTAAAATTATCATTTTTTGATTTTTTTTTTAAAAGAACAAGTTTAGGACCAATTTCATCATAAATTAATTGAAAAATAGAAAAAATAATCCAATTGTAAAAAATATATATTTGGAATCTGCACTATCTCATTTATAATGGGTTTTAATTTCGTCAAAAAATTTTACAAAAAAAATCTTCATACATATGTCCAAAGTCACTATTTTTCTAATTGTCGGGACCTTCAACTTGCAGGTCAAACCAGGTTGAAGGCCTAGGTTTGGATCTCCAAGGCTTTTCTCGAACGAAAAAACAAAACAAAAACCTGACCACAACCCAAGCACAAATTCAAATTTTTAGAAATGAGATCTCTTGTTTTGTAATATTAAATGTTCAAGCCGTTGACATAGAAATGGTATAAACGGGATCTCATTTTTGTTTTTACCATTTTTTTAAATTTTACTAGGAAACTTTTACTATGAATTCTGCAACTTCACATGTGTGGCCAACTGTGACAAATTAAGCTAGTTTCTATCAAGTTTTTTCTTTACAGGTTTTCAACTTGCAATTTGGATTGAATTTTTGAAAGGAGGCATCATGTAAACAGTTTTTTAAGTGGAATTGTGTTAGTTTTCTACTCGTTTGGAGGGAAAAAAAGTAAGGCTTATGTCTTTATAGGACTTCAACTTGCAATTTGGATTGAATTTTTGAAAGGAGGCATCATGTAAACAGTTTTTAAAGTGGAATTGTGTTAGTTTTATACTCATTTGGAGGAACAAAAGAGAAAGAATTTCACTATTGACATTCATTTGTGCTTGAGAATTTTATAATCATGGCTTCACAAGCTTGTAATAAGAGGAAAGATAGGAAGGAATTGAATCCTGGAGAAATTAAAGCAAGAAAGAGAAAAAAGAAAAAAGGCAAAGAAATAGAAGAATGAGGATTCAATCAATGAATAATGTTGAAGCATCCAATTCTACAACTATTAAAGATAAAAATATTGAGGAGACCATGGTTGTAGATGATGCTAATTTGCAAGAAGTCAATTTAGAAAATAATATGATTATACAAACAAGTCCTAGTATGTCTTCAAATCCCTCTTTCAATGCTATGGAGAATGTTTCAATAGGCACAAATCCAGGTACATCTTCAAATCCACATTTTAGTGAAATGATTTTTTTTTTTGTAGAAGTTTTACAAGATGTTGAACTTAACGATGTTGACATTGATAATATTCAGAGATGAAAATTTTATACAATTTGTTGAAAATAAATTAGAAAATGAAAATGTAAATTGTTTAAATGTTGTTGAAAATGAAAATAAAAAATATTTTTTTGAAAATGAAAATGAGAATGATCCTTTTGTTGAAAATGAAAACGAAATTTTTTTTGCTGATGAAAATGAAAATGAAAATCATTTTGAAGATGAAAATGAAAACGAAAATCCAAGATGTGATGTCGAAAATGATTTTTTTTTTTAAATTGAAAGTGATACATTTTTGGATAATCTTCCTAGTAAAATTTCTTGGAGAGAAATAAGAACACATGCCAATAGATTATATAAAAAATTCTTTTATCATAAAAAACTTTCATTTCAATGTCAACTAATGATGCAATTGATGAGAATGCAAAAAATGAGAAAAGTAATGAAAAAGTTAGGCTTTTTTGTTAAACCAAAAAGAAACAATCAATCATTAAAACATGTTATGTCTACTGTTGCTAGTGCCATTCAATCTATTCAAAAAAAATAGTCAATCTAAAGATAAAATTGCAGCAAGAAGAGCTATAATTTCTATAGTCAATAAAGCAACTTTGGATAAAAGAATGGTAAGCAATATTAGTGAAGTTCTACAAATACATCCAAAAACATTGCTAAGAGCAGCAAAAAAAAAAGAGTATAGAAAATGATCCAATTAACCAATGTTGGAGTTTTAGTGGTCGACTCCTGAGGTCTGACATAAAATTGAATGTTCAAATCAAATATTTTATTGAAAAATATAATTAGTATGATGTAATATTGCAGAATTGCACCTAGAGGCAATTCCATATTTCCACATTCTTGCCTAGCATTTACGACACTCCAAAACATTAATGGAAAAAACCCTTTAGTCAGAATGTCACAATTCTAACTCCAGGAGGACAAGTGGCTGAGCAACAAAAGCCTGAAAAAAGCATTTTTCAAGAATATAGGCTTTGGACAACTACGCGGTGCACAGATGTCCGCACAATGCACTAGCATCCTATCCATTTCTCAAATATAAAATGTGGAATCTAGAAGGCTAACCCCTATGACACTTATCCCAACAGTTACATTCCAAAAATATCAGCGCTTTTCCACCCTTGCAAGCATAAGAACCTCCTTTTGCTCTCATTTGGAGGTTGGAAGATTGGAAGGCATCACTCAAGCTCTTTTTTTTCTTTAGCCATAGCTTTGAGACTCATCCTTTGATAGCAGTGCATTCACAGGCGAAGCCATCCTGGACTGAGGCCCCTCTAGCAGCAGCAACTCTCAAGCAAGCACTCAGCGGTGCGTCTGTGTGCTCCGAAGAGGGCTTTGGCCCATGGGTAATGCTCTCTCTCTTTTCCTCACTTTATTTCAACAAGCATTCGTTTACTTTATCATGGTGCAGGTTCTACTCCTCGAGTGGGTCTTTCTTTCACCACACACTTATTGTGGTGCGGGTTCTACTCCTTAAGCAACTATTGCTTTCACCACATGCTTTGTTTTCCTTTCCAACTTGGTTGTCCATGGAGGTGGGAACACCAAAATGGGGTTTGACTGATGCAAATCCCTATACATCCACCCAACAACTTTCTCCTTGATCTCTTATGTGTAGGTTATGAAAAAGGAACTTGGAGAGAAGATTCGAACATTTGAGAAAGGGGTAAGCTCTCTCCAAGTATTGTGGTATTTCCTTCAACATTTGGCTTTCTGGTTAAGTTAACAATTCTGTTTATATCACTCCTAAGTCTAAGAGTAGAATTACTTTCTATCCATTAAGTTTTTGAGTTCTCTATCACTCGGGATGCCAACGTGACTTTTAGATGACAACACGTTGTGCTGGCATCCTAGTTCCACACTTACGTCTTCTAGTTGAGAGCTCTCTCTTCTAGGACAAAATACTTCTGATTTGGCTCTCTCAGGATCTCTAACCCTTTCTCCAGGAACATAAATAAAGATTTGGTACTTTATCATTTTGTTGTCTTGAGGTATATAAGGGTAGTTCATTCCTTGGTGATCTCTCGAGAAATGAGAGACCCGTGTGCAGCGAATCCCTCTTAAATCACATTTTGGTGAACCCGACATGAACATTGGAAGTTTATTTGCAATGTTGCATGTTTACTATGAAGACTTTTCTAAGGAAGATTTCGATATGCTGGAGGATGCCCTAGATGATTTCTTAGAGGCATTCCCCCTACTTGTAAATATCTCAAGCAAGTCTATTCTCGAAAGGCTGAGGGATCAGTAAATGTGGTGGTAGTCTTAGTGGCTCTCCCAAGCCCTAGGAAACTCGTCATCTATGTAACCCTAGCCAACCCTGTTGTCTACGAAATTCTAGGCCACAATAATTCACCTGACTTGTATTCAAGGTTCATGAAAGCTATTAGTGTAATTAAATTAATTATTACACTAGCATAAGTTGACTTAGGTCATATTTTATTTAGTCCTAGGTTGCATTTTTAATAAATCATTTAATAAATGGGATAATATTCCCTTCCTTGTTTGTAGGATAAGATTCCTTCTAGAAGATGAGTTGTCCTTCTAGAACTTATCTCAACATTTAATAATCATCTAGATAGGGTTCACATGTTGTTAGATTAAGACACATGGCAACATCTCTTGCATCTTAGGTTTTCATTCTTGCCTATATAATCAGGCATCTTGTTCATTTGTAACATATAATCATATCATTTTCATCATATCAATATAGAGTCTTTATTCAACATTCCATAGTTGCAACACTTCTCTTTTTGGTTGATTATCTTTCATAGCTAAAGTCCTTTATTGAAGATTCTGGAGCTTCAGGGGCTGTGCATCCATAATCTCAACAAAAGCTATGGATTCCACATCTTATAATGCCATTGGGTGCACATATCCTACAAGGAGTAACAGACAGAACTTGGATTGACAACCGTCTATTCCCACTTCACAACCTACTTCTCTACCACCTTCCCAACTGAGCCTTCTTGTAGCACTTAAACTTGCAATCAAAGCACCAGGCCATTCTGATCTTGTCGAGCAACTTTGCATTACTCCGGCTAAGATCTCACTTTGGGACTTGCTTCAAACTACCTTGGTTTATCAAGATATGCTTCAAGAGGCCCTGCAAAAGATTATCTTGCCCACCTTCGCTAGGCCCACAGATGTTAATGCATTGTTGGCTCATATTCGTGCAGATTTGTTAAATATTACATTCCACCTGCAAGAACTCCCGCCTCCAGACGTGCAGAAGCAAGCAAAACCTTTAATGATCATAGTTAACATTAATAACATCGGTATTAGGTATACTCTCATTGATACTGTATCAGCACTGAACATTTGTGGTATGGACCTACTACCTAAAATAAAAGTTGATTCATCTTCCTTGGTAGCTTCCTCTTTGTACATCTGTGGATTTGATAATGTTGGCCGCCAAGCTCTAGGTACGATAATACTACCTTTGCAGCTAGGCCCCGTTACCTTACCCACGTTGGTTTATGTGATGCCTGGACCTTTACTTTATAATCTCCTCTTAGGGAGACCTTGGATCCACGCTATGGCTGCGGTAACCTCCACTTTACATTGTTCTTTGAAATTTGTTGCAAACAATCGGGTAGTCATGGTCAAAGTGGATCCAGAAGGAATTTTCCTCTGTGAACTAGCTGCTACCGATCACGTTTCAACAATGTATACCCTCAAAAATTGTATTCCTTCCTTAACCATTGATGTTATGGTGTGTTCTTCATCGATACCCTCTATGGAAATCATTCCTAGGGCGAGTGTCAAAACTAAAGAAACACCTAAAGCAGAGGATCCTGATTCTCCCATATCATCTTCTTAAACAAACGCCTTCCTAGGGGATGATTGGGGTTCCTTGAATTTTTTTGAATTCTTTATTGCAGAGTACAAGGTATACCCCTCTTGCATAGACTTTTCGCATGCCTCTAGTACAAAGGTGGATAATATTCTCGTAGAGGAGAAGTGCAATCTTGTTCAGGAAATAACTCCTTCCCACACTGAGGAGAACAGTCCACCTCTTACAAAAGAAATTAACACTTGTGAATCCAACAAAGGAGGAAAAATTACCCCTGTAGATACATTTGACATTCATTGGTGGAATGAAGCACTCTACGTGGATTTGCCGCCTCCTAAAGTTTTACAAACTCACAATGGATTCAGATATGAACTCGCTTCTCAATATGGCTATGGGCAGAAGGGCCTGGGATGTATTGAGTAGTGAATTCAAGTCCTTGTCAATCTTAAGCCATGACAACGTAACTTGGGGCTAGGTTGTTCCATTGAACAATCTAAGCTAAAGCCTTGGTGGAGTGTTACTATGATTTCGGCCGAACCATTGAACCTCATCCACCCTAAGTTAATAGAGGAAAAGGAGCAAGCCAAGAATATTCCTCTGGATATCTTCTCTTTTGATGAAGCATTAGAGGAATTTCTGGGTGCATACTCCTCACTCCCCCCTTATCATCACAAAAGATGTTTCCCGTATCGCTTCCATAGCCAAGCATATTTTGGGGAATCTATCATGAATGTTGATGAGGAGGACCCTCTATCTAACACCAGTGATGATGTTCCAACACCTAAGCATGAAGACCGAAGTTCCCTCATAAAAGGTGATACTGTCGAGGTCTCTATGGACCCCGTATCCCCTAAAAAGGTGATCAAAATTGGAAAGTGTCTTTCTTTGAAAGAAGCAAATTAACACTCTGATATCTTGTGTTCCCATCCTGACATATTCACTTGGACATATGAGGATATGCTTGGTATTGATGAATCTATAGTGGTTCATAATATCATCCTATGTCCCAATGCTAAGATGGTTAAGCAAAAGATCTAAAAAATCAATCTTAGAGGGGCATTAATGGTTAAGACTGAGATAGAGAAACTGTTAAAAGTAGGATTTATCCATCCTATCGATTATTCCCCTTGGATTTCAAACATAGTTGCTATTAGTAAACTTGACGGTCGCATTCGTATATGCATCAATTTTTGAGACCTTAATAAGGCTTCCCTTAAAGATGATTTTACATTACCTAATATAGACATGATTTTTGACTCAACTACAGGCCATGCATTGATCTCCTTCATGGATGGCTTCTCAGGCTATAATCAGATCTGTATTAACCCAAATGATCAGTAAAAGATAGCCTTTACTACCCCATGGGGTACTTTTTGTTATGTGGTCATTCCCTTTGGATTAAAGAATGCAGGAGAGCTACTTACCAACGAGCAATGACCCTAATATTTCATGACTTCATTCACAAGATTCTAGAGGATTACGTCAATGATATATTGGCCAAATCTGTAACCCATCAGATCATCCTAAAAACCTTTGTCTGATTTTTGGAAGACTTCGACTCCACAAAATGAGATTAAATCCCCTTAAGTGCATCTTTGGTGTTGACGTTGACAAGCTTCTGGGGTTCATAGTCTCTCATCATGGGATCAAAGTCGACACTAAAAGGATTGACGCTATCCACCAAGGAATATTACCGAGTTGCAAAGTTTATAGGGAAAGATTCAGGCAATTCGTAGATTCATATCTCAATTGGTTGATCGCACCCTTCCTTTGACTCGTTTGTTAAAAAAGGATGTTCGCTTCATGTGGGATGAGGAATGTCAAAAGGCCTTTGAGTCGATCAAAGCCTACTTAGTCAACCCTCCCGTATTGATGCTGACTATGCAAGATAAACCCTATCTGCTCTATCTAGCTGCATCACCATAAGCTTTAGCAACCCTTTTGGCTCAATATGATGACTTTGGGAGAGAAAGAGTTGTCTACTACATTAGCTGCATCCTGGTTGATTATGAAACCCATTATTCCTCCATGGAAAGGAAATTCCTTGCTCTTATCTTTGCTACACAGAAGCTAAGGAATTATCTCCTCCATACTGAAATGCACGTCATAGTAAAAATAGATATTTTAAGGCATTTATTCTCTAGCACCGACCTGGTAGGAAGGTTAGCAAAATGGGTTATGTTGCTTTTTGAGTTTGACATAAAGTTTGTTACTCAAAAATTGATAAAGGGACAAGCGATTGCGGATCAATTGGTAGACACTCCCTCATCTCGCTCCTTTCCTGGCTTAGATTTGTTTCCTAATGAAAACATTTTCTTGATCAATGAGGATCACAAATGGAAAATGTACTTTGATGGGTTGAGGTGTCAAACTAGTTCTGAAGCAAGAGTGGTCCTAATATCTCCCAAAGGAAAACCGGTCCCCTTGTCCTTTCGATTAAACTTTCCTTGTAATAATAACATTGTCGAGTACGAAGCCCTTATAGCTGGCTTATGCATCGTGATAACACTAAAAATCAGGCACCTTCATATCCTAGGTGACTCTGAGCTTATAGTGAATCAAATAACGGGAGCCTATCAGGCTAAGCAAAATAAGTTGTCTTGATATCGAGACCTTGCCTTGTCCTTACTCATACAATTCTCTTCCTTCACAATAGACAATGTCCCCAGGAGAGAAAATAGACATGCTGACGCCATGGAAAGTGTCACTTCCTTAATACCTTTCGAAGAAGATACAAAAGAGTACCACTTTTTGGTCCAAATCCTACAAACCCCTATGGTTCCCAAAGAACCTGAAGTAGAATTCCCCATCTGTTCCCATGTAGACTCTAGAGAATGGTTTGCTAATGTCTGTAACTATTTAAAAACTGGGAGCTTCCCTAACGATGCGACAATAAATGACTGCACTTGCGTGAAGAAGCTTTCAGTTTGCTATGTCATCTTATCAAACATCCTTTATAGAAAATCCTATAATGGTTTGCTCCTTAGATGTCTTACCAAAATGGAGATACCCCTCGCCCTTAAGGAATCCCACACGGGCATTGGGGGAAAAAAATTTGGTGGTAAATCCCTGACACAGAAATTGATACACATGGGCTACTATTGGAAAACAATGGAATGAGATTCCTTTGACTTTGTTAAGAAGTGCCCTCAATTCCAGCAACACAACTGACTCATTCACGTGCTCGCCCAAGAGTTACAAAACCAAACTTCCCCTTGGCCATTCGCTAAATGGGGGTTATATATTATCAGAAAGATATCACCTCCCTCTTCCAAAGGACATGCTTTCATCATTACCACCACAAATTACTTCACAAAGTGGGTCAAGGCTGTCCTGCTCTGCTCCATGAATGCTGAAGTTATCTGTAACTTCCTTACAAGCAACATCATTTCTCAATTCAGATTGCCCGCTACACTTGTTTCTAACAATGGTACACCATTCAAGAAAAAGGAAGTGAAGCAATTCCTTGAGAAGTTACATATCCAACACAGGTTCTCCACACCCTATTGTCCTCAATCTAATGGTCAAGCAAAAGCCTCAAATAAAAATCTTGAGCTTATTCTTTGAAAGACAGTTAATAAACATGGTAAAGACTGGCACATTCAATTGACATATGCTCTATGGGCCTATCACATGAGTTTCCGCACAACTATAGGGACAATGCCCTATAACCTCATGTATGGTGTTGAATAAATCATGCCCTTAGAATTGGAAATCCCATCTTTACAAGTCTCCCTGAAAGGGCTAATTGATAATGAGACCTATCGAGTCAACCACCTACATCAGCTAGAGATGCTTGATGAGCTTCATTTACGAGACCTCGAACATCTTAAAGCTTATCATCAGTGGTTATCTAGATAATACAATCAAAGTGTACTCCCTTGAACCTTTAAAATAGGAGATTTGGTTCTTTATGAGAATTAAAGAAATGTAAATGCGCCACCTGACCAGAGAGGGAAATTTAGTCCTAACTAGTTAGGCCCTTACATTGTGATTTCTATTTATGGCTCAGGTGCCTATGGGTTATCATCTATGGATGGAATTCTTTTGAAGGAGCCTATTAATTTTATGCATCTTCACTGTTACTATGCATAATGTCCTATGTGTCACCTATGTGGTGCTCTCTCTCTACAAAAAGGAGTAGTAGTATTGCATATGTTGACATTATTCATTAACATATTATTATAATTTTGTGTTATGAGTGACCATGTGCACGTGCATGTGTTCATCAGACCATTATTGAATTTAAATTAGCATACAACCATGTGTGTTTAATTAAATCATGTTAGCATCTAATATGAAGTATACATCCGCATGAAAACATAACATACATAGCATGAACATACAGGAAATAAAAAACATACACATCCAGATAAACAATGCCATGAAACCAAAATCGATGTATCCATATGTGTATATATACACAATGAATGTATCCAATGTCATGTACATGTATCGGGCCACTACTGCAAAAATGAGTGACTACTTAATATATGTCTATATAGAAGGATCTACAAGTATGTATCTCGCTGCAAAAATGATGTACACAAAAAATGATGATGATCATTGATCACTGAGGAACATGGCTCCCAGACCCCTCTGGCTCTAGGGGATGCTCTGGAAGTCATGGGAAGGGTTGAACGGTAGTCATCGAGTGAGAACGATGAGAGTGCGACTAGGACAAGGCTACCCGCATCCCTCTGATCTCCCCCTACAAGGAAGATATTGTTAGCTCTACCTATCGTAGCTAGTCCCATAGTCGCTAAACCTCTATTAAGCTCACAGCTGACAGCTACCCACTGAGGTCATCGAGATGACTCTAAAGGGCATCATGTGCCTACTCAACGACATCAGCCCTCCTCACTATTGTGTCTCGCTCGACAAGTATTGTCTGTAGCTCCCGTGGCAGTTGGTCACACTGTCCCTGCATGCTCATCAGCTCCATTGTCAATTGGACAACATTTGCACCCCTCTCCTCATAGGCAGTCCACAAATGCACAACCAGCTCGAAGCTGGGGGCATGACGCCTCACAGACACCAACTGAAATGCCTCTAGGACTAACCCCTAAATTTGTATAGTGGGGGCCACCTCTTATATGCATTGAGCTATGAGCCCAATCCATCCCTGTGCGTCCTTTGCAACCATAGAAAAGGAAAAGATATCAGTATCACATGGTATATATAGATAAAGATACATATATCATTAGACCAAAAGTACAAAACATGGAACAACAAATCATGTATACCTGGATCCCCTGGCTTCCAAGTCAGGTCAGGGTGAGGCCTAGTACTTGGACTTGCACCACTGGTCTCGGTGGCCACTCCTGGTGCCAAAAGTGATGTAGCTACAATAGAAGATGGCGTCGAAGAGACTAGAGTCGTCAGTGGAGGATCTGATCTCCTCCGTCGCCTCGACATCACTAGTGACACCTCCTCTTGTTGGGGCGCCTCCTCCTCCTCCTCCCTGGCCTACTGTCATCCTCTCCTCCTATCCTGTGATGGCGAGGCTGGTAAGTCCCCCTGTGGACCAAGGTCCCCTCCCAGAGCACCCTCACCGAACATAAGAGTTGGTCGGTGCCTCTCCCACCACCGTGTAAAATATGTGGCTATGCCTACATTATCCCCCACATCTAAAGGTGGCAAATCATGATCAAGATCATGACCATCAGATGGGACTACATCTATAATACTCAGACGAGGGTGGTCCCTAACCCTCGCCACACTCCTATGGACCCTGGTATAGGTGGGCACATCCAATGGTATGATCTGCAATCAACCATGTTGTCGCATGACCTAACTCTAGTAGTAGGGCACAATAATAGAGTTTCTATGCCCTATCAAAAAATGGTCTCTTTGTAGGTTCCTCAAGTACCTGCCATCATCCACCCACTTGAAAAATTGATAGGGCATCCATCAGACCCTATTTGTTGTGAGGGTATCAAATTATAGCCTCCAAAACTGTAGGTCTTTGAACCTCCACTATCCCATCATATCATACCAATGGGCCATGGGGACCCTATACAGTCGAAGCTGTGGAAAATTGACTGGTCAAGTGCACATGATGTGGGAAAAGGCCCACACCTACAAAAGTGTGCACGTTGTCAGACTACGATACTAATAGTGAACATACCAACCTAGCTCCTGGTAGAGATGCACCAGCATGCTGTGCCCCAGGAAAAAATGGTCCTATGCCGTATCATCTCTCTGATGGTATGGATGAGGCCCACGTGCAGGTGTGAGCCTCATCCATCAATCGTGATCTGAAATGCAATGGTCATGACCATAACTCAACAGATCAATTGCGTCATTGTCCTCACATGGTCATACTAATGTGTGTAGATGTGGTGTGTGCCATCACCACCGTTCATCCTCCCCATGTAGTAGCGGACGCCGTCCACCCACTCCCATGCAGATCATGTGTCATCCAGGGCCACCCGCAGTCCGCGAATGGGTAGTCTGAGGATCCGATAGACATCCTCAAGAGTAATAGTCATCTCCCCAACTGGTAGTTGGAAAGATGAAGTAGTGGTGTCCCACCGCTCCATAAGGGTTGTAAGCATGCACTTGTGGTACCTCATCTCTAGCATAGTGAAGACATGCCAGAGACCGACACACTCCAAGAGTGTAACCTCATCCGCCGATAAACGATCCCTCTGCTCATGGACCAGTCAGAATGCTCGCCCTCCAGGATGCTCCCTAATCTCTGGGTACTCCTAGAAAAATCAAGAAATTTTTTGAATCAAAACACTAGCACTTATCATCAATAAAATTACAACAAAAATCATTAGGACTCATGTGCAATGCGCAGACGTCTGCGCGTGCCGCACATGTGTCCCCCTCTGCCATGGTTGCCTCAAAGACGCCAATGCATATCTAAGATGACAGTGCCAAAGTGGGACGACAATGCTTGTTGTGGACAACAATGTGGGATTGGGGTGCAAGTGCAAGAAAAAGATGCCTGCACACCTCGCCGTCAGAAAAAATTGAAAAAATGCACAAAAAATTACTAAAAACAAGATTTTGTGACTTACCTGGTCCACCTTGTGACCCTCGATGACGTCCCGATGCAACTGCTCCAACCTCGGATCCTCATACTCTCTCCTGTTAGGCATTTTTCTAACTTTTCTCTCACAAAAGTCAACAATTTGCTTATGGTGAATAGTGAAAATGACCCTTCTAGGGGCCCACCTAGGTATATATAGGCCCCCCATGGCCCATTTTCCCTACGACTCGCGGCTCCCCAGTTTCTCTTGAGTTCACCCCACTAAGCAAGGGGAAAACTTAGGAGGGGGCATAAGGTCATCTCTTGATCATATTTTCTTCTGAATCGATGACTTTTTTCTTGATCAATCCTCTCTTCTTGGTAGCTTTCTTCTAATTTTTTGAAGCTAACCTAAACATTGAGTTTTGTAGGATGAAACATTCAAAAAATTCATGACCGCTCAGATTTCGTCTATGGAGCTCAGACATTGGGGGCATCTTCAGTCCCAATTAGTTTGACTATGATAGCCGCTATGGTCTCTCCTTGTTGGTATGCAAGTCTGTAAAATTCAAAAATTTGGGTGAAATTTTTCTTTTCTACTTTAGTGAGGCTGATTTTTTCAAAATCAAGCCCACTTAAGTGGGAGGAAAATGCTGTGATTCTGACTCCAAGATGACAAGTGGTTGAGCAACAGAAGCCTGACAAAAGCATTTTTCGAGAATATAGGCTTTGGATGACTGTGCGACACACTAGCGTCCTATCCGTTTCTCGAATCTAAAATGTGGAATCTAGAAGGCTAACCCCTGTGACACGTATCCCAACGGTTACATTCTAAAAATAATGGCTCTTTGTCACCCTTGCAAGCATAAGAAGCTCCTTTTTCCTCTCATTTGGAGGTTGGAAGATTGGAAGACATCACTTGAGCTCTTGTTTTAGCCAAACTTTGAGACTTCTCCTTTGATAGTAGTGCATTCACAAGCAAATCCATGCTGGACTAAGGTCCCTCCAACAATAGTAGCTCTCAAGCAAGTACTCAGCGGTGCATCCACATGCTCCGGAGAGGGGTTTGGCCCATGAGTAACGCTCTCTCTCTTTTCCTCACTTTCCTTCCACAAGCATTTGTTTACTTTATCATGGTGTGGGTTCTACTCTTCGAGTGGGTCTTGCTTTCACCACACACTTATCATGGTATGGGTTCTACTCCTCGAGCAAGTATTGCTTTCACCACATGCTTTCCTTTCCTTTCCTTTCCAACTTAGCTATTTGTGGAGGTGGGAACACCAAAACAAGGTTTGATTGAGGTAGACCCCAATACAACCACCCAACAACTTTCTCCTTGATCTATTATGTGTAGGTTACGAAAAAAGAACTTGGAGTGAAGATTCGAACATTCGAGAAAGGGGTAAGCTCTCTCCAAGTATTGTGGTATTTCCTTCAACATTTTCCTTTCTAGTTAAGTTAACAATTCCGTTTATATCACTCTTGAGTCTAAGAGTAGAATTACTTTCTATTCATTGAGTTTTTGAGTTCTCTATCGCTTGGGATGCCAGCTAGACTTTTAGATGACAATGTGTTGCGCTGGCATCCTAGTTTCGCGCTTTCATCTTCTAGCCGAGAGCTCTCTCTTCTGGGACAAAATACTTCAGACTCGACTCTCTCAGGATCTCTGACCTTTTCTCTGAGAACATAGCTATATCTTTGGTACTTTATAATTTTAGTGTCTTGAGGTGTATAAGGGTAGGTTGTTCCCTGGTGATCTCTCGAGAAAGGAGAGACACGTGTGCAATGAATCCCTCTTATATCACACATGATAATACAAGGGTATCATCTAATGTTGGAGATGTTTTAAAACTAAGAGTGGGGTCCAAAGTTCGCGATCCTCATCCAAAACACCTATTAGATACAACACAAACTAAATTTTATAAAAAAATTTGTGGTGATTTAGTGTTACCTAGTAATATTAAAATAAGTCAGTCTTTTGAAAAATGTAAAACCTGATATGCAAAAATCAATAAGCAAGGAATATCTTCTTGTAAAAGACATGTCCAATTTTATTATTTTTATGATATTTTTAAATATATACATTGTACTTTGCATACTAACATGATTATGCAAGAATGTGGTATTAATATGCCACCTGAAACAATAAGGGGGTTTATATCAAGTTTGTTTTGTGAAAGATCTAATGGTAAATTGTTTTATTTAAATTCTCATATTTTTGGACAATGTGCTAGTTGTGAAAAATTTTCATTCTTAAGAGTCTGTATGCATGAAAGTGTTGATAATGATTTTGGACAAAAATTAGATGTTAAAAGATTTAAGAATGTTGATTATTCTTTAAAATATGGAAAAATTGGAAAGCATTGTGATTTAGTTACATAAAAAGTTAGTGTACATGCATTGATAAGTGAATTTAAAAATAAGATTGTACCAAAATATTTCATGCACTCTCAACATGCTCGATGGCTTGATGGACAATTTCACACATGTAGAAACACATTTCTAGTTGGTACTATACTATCAATGGTTGATTTTGTGGAAAAATATACTCTAGCTCAACAAGAGGAAATTCAATCAAAACATTATAATTTAGTGCAAGTAGCTATGTTTGTCCATCTTGTTTATAGACATGAAAATGATAGCACAAAGGATGATAGAAATTTTTTAAGGGAGTATCATTTCTATTTGAGTGAAAACCAATTACACATGTCAGATTTTGTTCAATATTGTTTTAATATATTTTATAGGAATTTAAGAGAAAGAGGAATCCAGATGACAGAACACCTCATATGGTCAGATAATTGTAAAGGTTGTTCAAGAATGCTTGAATGTTCTATTGGTTAAGTAGGGTTCACAAGGAAATTAATGTCCAACATATGTGGAGTTTTTTTGAAGCTAGGCATGGTAAAGGAGAACATGATGGAGTTGGTGCATGTGTTAAAAGAATTCTTGCTAGAGAACAATTGAAATTTGAGGATACAATAAAATTAAAAGATGCACGTGGTATTGTGGATTGGTGCAATACAAGATTATCTACAACTGGTTCAAGTGAGTACTCTATAGTTCGTCGATTCTTTTGATTGGTTGAAAAAGACAACATTCTATCTAGACTTGAATATGAGATAGTCAGTGGATCTACTAAATAGCATTCATTTAAGAGTTTGAATGCAAGCACATGGACTATCTAGATAAGGTAGCTTGCATATTTTTTTTAATTTTGTATCTCAGGAGATTAGGAAGCATGTGAAAATACAAAATGGGTTGAAGAGTGGAAGCAAAGATCGTTGACACTTGCAAAAGTACATGATCAATATGAAACAACAATTAAAGGCAATGATCAAGTGTTTTCATCTAAATACTATGACCGTGTTTCAAACCTTGTACAAGAAGGTAATTTAATTCAATGTATTTCATTTTATTTCACTTTATTAAGTTATTTTGTAGTATTAAATTATTTATTTATATAAATATGAATGGATGTATATACATTGGTCAAATTATATGGACACACGCAAGTTATTAAATCAAATTTTGTTTGTAGAACATGTGTATGTTGTTGTTGCACCTGAGGGGAATGAAGAGGAAACAAAATATTGATTGGCTCATTGTGTGGAGTCTAAACATAATTTAATAGCACCTCAAGAGGATTATGATGGGTATCATTATCCAATAGGTACGATGGTCCCCTTAAGACATCCCCTTAAGAAAAATTTGATAACAAGTTTTTGATCTCCTTAAGCAAATTTTTAGAACTCCTTTGGTCCCCTTAAGAAAATTTTAGAACTTCTTTGATGATGGCTATCATGTTATCCAATAGGATCGGTGGTGGTTGGTGGAACTCTACTATGAAAATACCTAATAAGGAAGAATGGTTTTCCTTCATTTGAAGATTATGAAACACATAAAAAGATTATACACTACTCACATTTGGTGGTGGTAACAAATATAAAACTAGATCAGTATCATGGAAGACCTACAAATAAAGAGCTATGGACAATTTCTATCGAAGATTATGAGACAATCATAGATGAATTACAAAAAAGAGGATGCAAATAGTACAATGGAATAAGTAAATACAAGTAAATATAGTTTTAGTTTTATATTGTCCTTTTAAATAGATTAAATACATGTTTTGATATTGCTCAAGTCTATTATTATTTGAAATTGATTTAAATTGTCCTTTTATAGATCCTTCAACCATCATCACAAAAAGGAGAGTCCATGCAAATTCAACCTAGACAACATGGAATACTTGGTAAAAACAAGTAATTATTAGTTAAATTATATTTAAATGCATGTTTTGATTATATATTGATATTTCTTGTACATTAATAGTTAAAATTTATTTATTATCCTTTTTGTATCCTTAAGCCATCATCACATTGATCTCATACTTTGAAACAAAAAGGAGACGATGTAGATTCAACCTACACACATGTGTGGAATACTTTTAAATACAGGTACTTGAGTTGTGTACATGTAGATAGTTGTATATAAATTAAAATATGTATGTTTTGATGATTTCATTGATATTGCTTGTACCATTTTGATATCAGGTGGCGTGAAGACCTACTACATTCCAGGCACAAGTTTCAAATGTTCTTGAGATGGCATAGCCAAATTTTGTAAACACTATTTTGAGTTGGCATATATGTACATACATACTTACACAATTAAATATTTTGTACAAATTAAAAATACATGTACATACACGATTATAATCTATACTTGTATGTATCAAAATCAATATTTTATATATATATTTTTTTAAATGTGCATGTTCTCCTACTTTGAAACTTTAAATTTGATTGTATAATCACTAAATATCATGTATATTATTGTTAAATCAATTATATCAATTGTGATTAAATATGAGACAAAATGATCCCCTTAAGATGTCGTATTAAGACCCCTTAATACATCCCCTTAAGATGTATTAGGTCATATCCTAAATATTATACTTAATTATATTATTCATTACGATGAGTCACCCTAAAGTATAATACTTGTTTATATCACTTAATATTTATACTTAATTATATTCTTCTTTGATCTCCTGAAGAGGTCGTATTAGGACTCCTTAAGACATCCCCTTAAGATGGCATATTAGGTCATATCCTAAATATTATACTTAATTATATCATTTGTTATGATGAGTCACCCTAAAGTCTGATACTTGTTTATATCACTTAATATTTATACTTAATTATACTCTTCTTTGATCCCCTTAAGATGTCATATTAGAACCCCTTAAGACATCCTATTAGAACCCCTTAAGACATCATATTATGACATGAATTAAATAAGCATTGGAAGTATTTAAATTATATAGAATGTGATTGTTATGATGAGTCATCCTAAATTCTAAGTTAATTAGATCAATTGCAATTAAATATGAGACATGCACTTTGAAGAATTACATCCCCTTAAGACATCCATAGGTGAAGATGTTTTCTATTATTTGATTTGTATTTTGAAATCATTTGGTTTAGGATGATGCCAATTACATGGAAACTTGTAGATTAACTCAAAGGAAGAAGGTTGAAGTATTTTTGTTGGATGCTATTATTTGTTTTGACAACTTATAAATTAGTGTTTTTTGTGGAACATGAGGTCAAGAGGACTTTTTTGTTCTTAAGTTTTCTCTAGCACTTTGCAAGATTTGTAAATACTTGAGTACATGATTTAATTTCAAAACTTTATCCTATTTTTGGATAATTAAGTTGTATGATTGTTCTTTAATTTTATATTGTAAAAGAACTAGGAAATATGGTGTATACTTATAGAACAATTTTTTTTAGAGAAAATCGTTGCATTTTGATTGGCATTTATGTTTAGTTTATAGAATTTATTAATGCTTTTGTTCTCTAATCTTGTATGGTATTGTTTATTTCTTAAAATTTCACACTTTGTGGTATATAAACAAATTTCTTTTGTTTGTAGATTATGATTTATTTTCTTATTTTATTAGATAACCTGTGTGTTAGGACCCCTTAAGACATCCTATTAGGATAAGAATTAAATAAGTGAACATTGACTAATTATCACTAATTATTGAATGTATATCATGTATGGATCACTAAATTTATAAAGTACAAATATTGAAATGTCCTATTAATTTCAACTTTAATTTCATATTTGTATTTAAAATTAATCTATAGACATCTAAATTTAATCACTCTCATATGATTAAATTTACTCCCTTTTCGTCTATCATATTAAATCTTAATTTATTAAATTAATATTACACCTTTTATCTCATATCTATAAAGTATTTAATCTAATAATTAAATGTTTTATCTTTCACCTTCTTCCTCTCTAAATTAAATAAATACACCAATTTATTTAATTTAGTCATTTTTACCCTTTTGATTTAAAATCAATTTAAAATTCTTCATTTTCTCTCTCCTTGTCACATCCTCCATGATCTTGCTCTAATATGAATTAATTTAATTAATTCATGATTATGATGTGCATCCCCTTAATCAAAGATTATGTCACATCCTCCTACATTTGCCACTTGCCTCTAATCTTCTATTAATTATTCTAATCCAATATTTGCACAACCTTAACCAAGGTCATTAGCCATATTTAGCACCACCTTTTTAGTCAACCTTTGCATTTACCTCTTTTTAGCATTGACCCTCTTTCCCATGTGAATTTTTAATTCAAATTTATTTATCCTAGATCCTAAGGCTTCTAGAACCTTGGACTTGTCACATCTTCCACATGTGACCAAATCCCACCTTTTTGGAGCACACCTTTTATCCTTTAGATTCTCCTAAGAATGTGAATTTTTAATTCACATTTATATTTTCAACCACCTCTCCTTTTCCCATGTATATTTTTGACGAATTCCAAAATTCCTCAAATGTCCCTTTCACTCTGACTTGAGGACAAGGAATCCCTTTTTGAGGAAATCTTCTCACTCCCTAAGGTGCTTGGAAGGTACTTGTCCTTCCTCCACCTCATGTACCTTTTGGCCACCTCACTTACACCTCATCTCCCCTTAGCCACTTCACCATCCACATGTCAAGATGTGAGGGCTTGTGAGTTCTCAAGTCACCATAGCCCTTCATCTTGACCTTGTTGGATGAATCTTGACCATTGAATTCTCTAGAAAAATCAAATTCTTTTATAAATACCCCCTCCTCAAGGGCATTTTCAACACTTTTTGATTTGAGAAAACTTATGCTACCAATTTGTATTCTCAAGCACTTGCTATCATTTAGCCATCCACTTTGATCATTTTGCATATTCAATCTTGCATCTAGCTACACCAAAAAGCCATCCAAGGAGCACACAAATCCATCAAAATCAAGGGCCAACCAAGGAGTCTTTAATAACAAGGAAGGTATAATCGATTTACGTTTGTATTTCATCTATTTCCTTGTTTTATCACTCTTTAGGCTAATCTTTGAAGTGTTCTTAGTGTTTTATCATTTGCATTTTTAGTTATTTTGCACATTAGAATAGGATAAAATTCCAAAGTACACATTTCTGGCATGCCCGGTGGGACCCACAAATAGGTTCTTGCATTTAACCTCCATTTGTGATAAGTATTTTGTAGAAAAAGGTCGCAGAAGGGTAGAAGCGCCTCTATTTTTGCTGCAGAAGGGCGGAAGCGCCCCCATTTTGCTGCAAAAAGTTGGAAGCGCCCCTATTTTTGTTGCAAAAAGGCGAAAGCACCCTCTCTTTTACTGTAGAAAGGCAGAAGTGCCCTCTTGTCTGCTGCAGAAAGGTGGTCACACCCTATATTTGAAAAGTTAATTTTGGCTAACAATTTGCTGCAGTTAGGTGTATATTTCATTTTGCTTAAAAGATATTTTCTAACACTTTCTTGCAGCAGGGCATACAACTTTTTTTTTTCACAATCTGATAAAGTTTCCTGTAGAGGGGCGGATATGCCCTTTTATTTTTGAAAGGCTCTTTTCCTCTAACATTTTGCTGTAGAAAGGCGGAAGCGCCCCTGTTTTTGCTACAAAAAGGCAGAAGCACCCCTATTTTTGCTACAAAAAGGCGGAAGTGCCCCTGTTTTGCTGCAGAAAGGCGGAAGCACCCCTGTTTTACTGCAAAAATGTAGAAGCGACCCTATTTTTGCTATAAAAAGGTGGAAGCACCCTCTATCCTACTGCAAAAAGGCGGAAGCGCCCCTATTTTTCTATAGAAAGGCGGAAGCGCCCCAAAACAACACAATTTGGAAGGTAAAACAGTCATTTTAGCTTCATTTTTGCTTTTATTTTTAGCTATTTTTAGGTAATAACCCTCTAACATTATTTTGGCAAGGATATTGATATTTTTTTTGCTAACCTTCTGCAGCATATTATGGCGTAATTGACCAAGAATGAAGGATAAGATAGATAATGTTTACTTGCAGGGCCATCTATTTGATCAAATTTCTGAAAAATTATCCTTGTTGTTTGCACATAGTCTAATTAGGGGGAAGTAACCTTTATTGTTTGTTGTGCTTGTCTACTATTATGTCACCTAAGGGGGCATTAATTTGTTTTCACTTTCCCCTTGCACTTCGTGTGAGCCTGCGGAGTAGTTGGAAATAGTTAGTGTCTTCTTTTTAGTGGGACCTGCTTGGGGATTTCATCACCCAAAGGGACAATTCCAACCACGCATACTAGCAGGGTATATAAAGGGGGAGAACGAAAGTTGTACCCCAATCCAGTCACGTCATAATTTACGGAGCGTCGAAGCTAGGGTGATACCTAGATAGACATGAAGAGTTGGTCCGAGCCTTTCAGTATCTCGTTGGGGTTCCTAACTCACGCTTGTGACAAGCTGGTGTTCACGGTTGTGCCTCACGCCGAGAGTATATCAAGGACTCCCTAGAAGCCTTGTGCATCCTAGATTAAGACCTTGTCTGGCTATACCCTTAACATTAATCATAGGATTGTGCTTGCTTGAGGTGTTTTCTTATGAAAAACCTGTGAAATCTTTGATACTTTGGCCTTACTTTATTATTTTGAGTCCTTACCATAGCCATTCCCATCAAAACCAAGCTTTATCTTACTGCAGAAAGGAGGAAGCACCCCTGTTTTTGCTGCAGAAAGGCGGAAATGCCCCCTGTTTTGCTGTAGAAAGGCAGAAGCGCCCCCTATTTTGTTGCAGAATGGCGAAAGCGCCCCTGTTTTACTACAAAAAGGCGGAAGCGCCCCCTGTTTTGTTGCAGAACGGTAGAAGCGCCCCTGTTTTACTGCAAAAAGGTGAAAGTGCCCCCTATTTTGTTGCAGAAAGGTGGAAGTGCCCCTGATTTACTGTAGAAAGCTATCAATGCCCCTGATTTTTGCTGCAAAGGGCCAAATCTGCCCTCCTAAACACCTGAAATTGCCCCATTTGGGTCTGTTTAGCCTCTAAACCATCATTTAACCATTCCCCAACCATTATCTCATCATCCCAAGCCTCTGTTTCATCACTTTAAGTCTCCCAAAACCTCCATTTGATCTGTTTAAACCTCCATCCTATCCCTCCAAATCATTCTAAATCCCTACTCATTATCCACAATCATCTTCAATACACCCGTTCATTCTAATTTCCTCATATTACGTTCAAAGGTCCACACCATCACTTACCGAACATCACCATTTTACCATTTACATCACCAAACACCACTCATAACCAAACAGCCTTAAACTTGTATTACAAAGTGGTTACCCAAATTGACCATAGCACTTGAATTTGATTATTAGTCTTTAACTTCTACCCCAATCAATTTGCTTCTATCTCGAGGTGAATTCGGTGTCGTAAGTTATCATCCTTGGCCCAATCAATCCATTCTTATTTTAAGGTGGATTCGGTGTCGTAATCATCCTCTTAATCAATCAAAGCTCTAGGTCACTGAGGGTAACCTCCTTTGAGAAAACTTAAGGTCTCTCTCACATCTTTCATCATCCAATCATACCCATCCAATAATCCAAATCTATCAAAACCAATCATTCGATCAAATTGTCCAATCAATCAAACCACATCCATTCAACCAATGCTATCCTATTGATCTTAATAATCCAATCCAATTCAATCAAAATCCAATCTAGCCAATCAAAATTCGATCCCATCAAAATCTGATCCAATCCAATATATCCAAACAAAATCTGATCAAAATCTAAATCCTATCAAAATCACACCTCATCCGACTGTAATCAAGTCATTCAAAAACATCTTTATAATCCACCCATAGCACATTTGCATGCCCATTCGAACTACGTCACAAGTTAAGAGACAAATGGAACAACAACAAGGTCAAAAGTCCCAAGCAAACATGTCTCAAGACCTTAATAACAATACAAATCCCACCAATGGTGCAAATATTGCCCAAGATCCTAAGAACGTCCCACAAGATCCTCATAATGGTACTTCATCACACTCCAACACCGAGAATCAAAATAACTTGCCACATGGTGAAGAGAGAATGGCTAATCAACTTGAACTCACGCTTGAGGAACATTTTAGTAATCTCACCAATGTGCAAATGACTGACCATCTGCTTGAAAACATGGGGAAGAAATCTTGGCCCACCTAATTAAGAAGGGTGTCAAACCCCCCTCGAGTGTTGACTTGTCTAAATATAGGGGTGCCCCATCTAACGTACTCCAAGGTTCATAAATTGCACCAGAAGGTTCATACTTCCCCAATGTTCCTCTAGTTGAGGGTTGGCATCAACCTGAATTTGGCAATGTCATTCTCTATCAGGTTAACTATCCCCCACATGTTTCAACCTCAGTTATGGAAGGCCCTCAAGTGCCTGATCCCAATAATTCTTTTGCCCATGGTATGCCACAAAATGTTCCACAACCTCCACCATTAACGTTAACAGCACCCCCTCCTTCGAACCAACCTACAGTCAACATTGGGGGCACCTCCTTTACCACATTGCTTCCACCTCCAGGGACCACAAATCTACCATCTCAACAACTTCACCAATCCAACGCTCCACCTCAATTACCTTCACAAGGAACATCCCAGCTAAACGTTCTAGGTGGTACCCAACAACCCCCTTTACAAAACACCTCTATGCTACCCCAGCGATCTCATCAGCAACAACCTATACATAATACTTTGGCCTCTTCACAACAACCACCCTACCAATCACAAGGCAATCCATGTTGACCTATTGCTTAGACCATATCCCCCTTTCTTACGTCCATTTTGTGTCTGTAGGCTCAACCACAACACAATATCCCATCTTGGCGCATACAACATTTGACGACACAACAACAACCTCCCCAACACTACTACTATCACAATCAACAACAATTTCACCAACAACCGCTTTATGCGACCTCCCAACAATCACAACAATACCTTCAACACCAACAAACCAACACGCAACGTCCCATCCAAGTTCCTCAACAACCTACCCCACACTTTTATCAAACAAATCCATACTATACCCCACAACAATAGCCCCTGTATCAACAAAATCCCCTATCTTACCAGCAAGCCATATCATCATCCAATCATCTGAATCCGTATTTCAACAATCTGACGCACTTTCAGCAAGATCTTTTATCATCCTATCATCAATATCCCCCCAACCCGCCACTGGCTAGCTCGGATTTGTTGGAAATCAAAGCCGCACTTAAGGACTTTCAAGTTGGGGCTACCAAAAAATAATTCAAATTTGAAGACATATGCCCATATCCATTTGATCCCTCCATCTCATTAATCCTGTTTCCTAAACATTTCGAGATACCAAAATTTGACAAATACAAGGGAAAAAAAGACCCTAAGGCTCACTTGCAGGAGTTTTATTCCCAGTGTCAAGAAGTCATGTACAATGACAACTATCTCTTGTGCTTGTTCCCACGAAGCCTGGCAAGCCATGCCCTAGATTGGTTCATGACTCTCAAAAAAGGGTCCATAAAAACTTTTTCAGACCTGTCAGAAAATTTTGTATCCTACTTCTCTTTCAATTTGGAGAAGGATACAGACACCTTAGATCTCCTCAAAGAGAAACAACATGAGGGGGAAACCTTTACTAGCTACTTACAACTGTGGTGTGCATTAGCAAGCTGAATGAAGACCCCTCTAAAAGAAAAAGACATGGTCACTCTTTTCGTGGAAAACTCTCATCCTGACATGGCCCATAATTTTAGATTACATTGTGTCACCACTTTCATGGAGATAGTAGAAAAGGGACCCATCCTTGAACATGTCCTTATTGCCAAAGGACACATCAAATACACAGTCATGATAAAGAGAGGTCATTTGGAGATAAACCATGATTCTGGAACAAGAACAAGAATGTGGTGAATGATGGCGTGACAGACACTAAACACATCCAAGTGGCTAATGTATCCCAAAAACAACAATCGTCTATACCCAACGCCATATCTGTACCAAAGGGGGCACCTCATCCTCCTCAACAGTCAAACCAGAACAATCAGGGGAACACCAAACGTCAATACACCCAATTAGGAGAACCTCTGAGTGTTGTTTTTAATAAGTTGTTACAAATCAATTACCCCATCACATACCCTATCACCAAGCCATTTGACGAGTCCAAACCCAAGCCAGCATGGTTTAAGGAAAATGAATATTGTGAGTTCCATAAAATAAAAGGACACTCTTTAAGCAAATGTTAGGGTCTGAAAAACTATGTCCAAGATCTCATTGATCGAGGTGATATCAAGGTTGATCCCAGTCAAGCTTCGTCGTCCAACGCTCAATTACAGATATATCAAAATGCCTTTTCGAATCATAATCAAGGCCCAAGCACATCTGGAAATAACCCCCAAGGAAACAACACAAATAATGTGAGCTACAAGAATATTCCTTTCAATTACGAGGGTGTTATTCATTACATTGAGCAGGTGGAACCCCGTGTATCCATGATACATGTTAAAGCCAAAGACCCTCAATGTGTTGTTACTACATGACAAGCCCGCATCACTGTCCCTGTAACCTCTGTACCCACCCAATCAACCCCTGTAAGCTCTCAGTACAACATCCTTGATTACTTAAGAAAGACCCCTGCTCATATATCCATTTTGGATTTGCTTAAATCTTCCCCGATACATCAAGAAATCCTCAATAGAGCCCTGCATGAAACCCATGTGCCAAATGACATCGAACCCACGCAATTCCAAGCTTTGGTGGGACACTTGCCTTTATCTCATCAATTGCACTTCATCCAAAACAATATGCCAAACATCGATGTCAATCATAATCGCCCCTTACATATCGAAGTCGTGGTTGCTCGCCATAAAATAAAAAGGGTCTTGGTAGATAATGGATCTGCCCTCAATTTGTGTACTTTGAAATTCATAAAACAAGTGGGGTATACTCAAGCGGATTTAAGTAACCAGATCATCACAATCAAAGCCTATGATAATGCAGAAAGAAATTTAGAGGGAATTATCAGTCTTCCTATGCAAGTGGGACCTGTGCTTCAATATACTACGTGTCATGTCCTTGATCTGGACTTACCATATAATCTCCTCCTTGGCCGCCCATGGCTCCATGCTATGCAAGCCGTCCCCTCTACATTCCATCAGTGCCTAAAGTTCCTCGTCAATGGACAACAAGTCACCATCTATGCTGACCCCCAACCATTTGAATATTGTCGCGCTTTAGAAGCGTCATTTCCCATTTACATTATTATCCTGGGTTTGAAATGGGGGCATCCCACTCATCATCCACTAATCCACCCTCCACCGTGATGACCACTCCATCCTCCACCACTGATCCTATGGTCACCAAAGTCCAGATCATTGACAAAGGGTGTGGTGAATACGAAATGTATACGGCTCTCAATGTAGCAACCATGCCACCGTCACTACACGAGTATGGTCAACCTTTGTATGCTACACAAAAGGAGGACAAGACTATCACCTTCAGTGGCAAAGACATCCCTACCACCACTTTTAGATCCCCAAGTGTCAAGATAGATGCACTAGAAGAGGACATAAGCCAATGGGTCTATCGAGAAGAACCCCAGCCAGACCCTCCTCTAAAGGAATATTTTCAGGAAGCATATCCGTGGTCAGCTAAGTTTGCAAAAAATTATAACTACCAAGGCAAGGGCCTAGGTAAAGAAGAACAAGGGCGGTTGCAACCTATTGATACACCAAAGCTACCAAAAAACATAGGCATTGGGTATGACAAGAAAAAGAAAAGCCCTACAACATCATCTAATACTTCCAATAGCATCGCCATGGACGATGGCTCATTGGAAGACATACCCAAGGAGAAATCCATCATATGTGTGTACGATGATGTCGATCACACTGACGTATCATCCATGTTCGAATGCCTATCCGTCTGCACCATTAGCTTATCACTTTGTCACCTTGAGCTTATTGACTGGGACCTACGTAATACCACATCCATCAATATGTCTGCGGATACATATGTCAACCTTATGGGATTGGGGGAGGATGAACACTCCAGTCGCAAAAATAAGAATAAGAAAAGTAAAAAATGGTCATCTAGTGAAAACCTCCCTGAGGCACTTCCTAACCTTGAAAAAGTAAAAATAAAGGATGCATCTAATGGCAAAAACCTCGAAGAGGCGCCAGAAGATGGATACATTCATCTTTCCCTTGTAGGAACTCAGTTATCCACCCGATCATCCATTCTAATTGAAGAGACTCAAGAAGTTAACCTGGGTACTACTGAAAATCCTAAAATCACCTATGTAGCTAAGTCACTCTCAGAACAGGAGTATCCAGTCATCATGCAGCTACTCCGAGAAGGAATCATCAACTTTGCTTGGTCATATTCAGACATGCCAGGTTTAGACCTTGCCTTAGTAGTTCATCATCTAGACATTCGCCCAGATGCCAAGCTTGTCAAACAAAAACTCCACAAGATGCATCCGCAGGTCACATTGCTAGTCAAAAAGGAATTGGAAAAATTACTAGAGGCAGGCTTTATTAGACCAATTGACTAATCTGAGTGGATCTCCAATATAGTACCAGTTGCCAAACCAAATGGAGACATTCGGTTCTGCACAGACTTCAGGGACCTTAACAAGGCCTACCCAAAAGATGACTTCCCTCTGCCTAACATTGACATGTTGGTCGACCTCATAGCAGGACATGAGATGTTATCACTTATGGATGGCTTCTCTGGTTATAATCAAATTTGAATCGCACCTGAAGACCAACATAAGACCGCCTTCACAACACCTTGGGGTACTTTCTGTTACAATGTTATGCCCTTTGGTCTCAAAAATGCGGGGGCAACATATCAGAGAGTGATGGCAGTCATCTTCCACGACCTCATCCATATTATCATGGAGGATTATGTTGATGACTTGATAGGAAAATAAAAAACACGAGCAAAACATCCTACTATCCTGAAGCAAATCTTTGAACGGTTAGAACATTACAAGTTGCGGCTAAATCCAAAAAAGTGCATCTTTGGGGTCACATCAGGAAAATTGTTGGGTTTTATAGTCTCCCAAAGGGGTATTGAAGTTGATCCTGCCAAGGTAAAGGCTATTCTAGACATGCCACCTCCACACAATCTGAAGCAGTTAAGAAGCCTCCAGGGGAAGATGCATTCCATCCATCGGTTCATAGCCCAGCTAGCAGATAAATGTCAGCCATTCACCCATCTTTTGAAGAAAGATTCCACCTTCCGATGGACTGCGCAGTGTCAAATGGGTTTCGATAAAATTAAGGAATATTTAGCTCATCCACCGATCTTGATGTTGCCTATTCCAAGAAAACTCCTCCTGCTTTACATCTCTGCTACTTCAGTCGCACTGGGGGCATTGTTGGCACAACATGATGAGTTGTTCAAAGAGAGGGAAATCTACTACATCAGTGGAACACTAGTTGGCTATGAGTTAAATTACTCCCCCATGGAAAAAGCTTGCCTTGCACTAGTCTTCAACACACATAAACTTCGTCATTACATGCCCAACCATCCAGTCAAATTAATTGCTAAAATTGATCCCCTAAAGTATATGTTATCTAGATCCACTCTGACTGGCCGCATGGCCAAATGGGTCATGCTCCTAAGTGAATTTGACATAGAATATGTAGAGAAAAAAGCCATAAAAGGATAGGTCATCGCTGATCAATTGGCTGAAGCTCCATTAGTAAATGCTTACCCCCTAGACACTGAATTCCCAGATGAAGAAATTTACATAGTTACAGAAGCACCAGCTTGGACACTATATTTTGATGGCTCATACACTCACAGTGGATCTGGGGCAAGAATTTTATTAGTTACCCCTCAAGGTGACTGTATCCCAAAATCATTCAGGATAGCATTCCCATGTACCAACAATATGGCAGAGTATGAAGCTCTCCTCACCGGCCTCAGAATTGCAAAGTAGTGGCACATAACTCATTTGAAAGTCTTTGGTGATTCTTTGCTATTCATTAGACAAGTTAATGATGAATTCCTCATGAAAGATGATAAATTGTTACCCTATAAATGCATGGTGGATGATTTCAAGAAATATTTCACCTTCATACAGTTTGACCAAATCCCTCGAGTACAGAATAAAGCAGCAGACGCAATGGACACTATTAGTTCCCTGATTGACATGCCTAAAGACCAAACAGAGTGTGAGTTTCTTGTTGAACAACTTTTAATCCCTGCATATGATGTTCCTAAGACTGATATGGTGTGCGATATTGTAGGTCCTGCCTCGCCTTGGTATCAAGACACATACACTTATCTCCGTGATAATATCATACCCCCAGAACTTACAGGTAACCAACGCAAATCCTTTATCCATTGCTCTTCCTAATACATCATTGTTGGTGATATGCTTTATCGTTGTGGGTATGATGGAATCCTCCTTATATGTCTGAATGAGACTGAGGCCTGCGCGGCACTAACGAAAGTACATGGTGGTATTTGTGGAGCTCACTCAAATGGTATGGCTTTGGCCAAAAGGATCCTATGGGCTGGATATTATTGGCCTACATTGGAACATGATGCTTGCGAATTTGTAAAGAAGTGCCTTCCATGCCAACAACATGTAGTTTTGATTCACGCCCCAACACCAGATCTTCAGCCCCTCTTAACACTGTGGCCCTTTCCTCAATGGGGTTTTGACTTGATTGGCAAGATTTACCCACCATCATCCGATGGCCATACATTCATAATTACCGCCACTGAATACTTCACTAAGTGGGTGGAAGCAATGCCACTTTCACAAATCACCGGTGTCCAAATCTCTAAATTTATCCTCTACCATATTCTCTGCAGATATGGTATCCCATCCACCATCCTTTCTAATAACGGAAAACCCTTCAAAAACCAAGCCATGAAACACCTCTGTGACACCTTCCATATCTAGCATCATTGGTCAATTCCTTATTACCCTCAGGGCAATGGTCAGGTAGAAGCAACCAACAAGACCCTAATCCACATCCTCAAAAAGGTTGTCAATAACACTGGACGAGATTAGCACCTCCATATTCATCTTTCCCTCTAGGCATACCGTACATCCATCTGCACCCCAACAGGTGCCACCCCCTATTCTTTAGTATATGGTGTTGAAGTTGTCTTGCCAATCGAAGTTGAGCTTCCATCACTGAGGATTTCTTTGAAGAATCTTATCAACGAAGAAGATGCTCATGTTGCACGGCTTGCACAGCTAGAATTACTGGACGAACGAAGAATAAAAGCCTATGATCACTTACAAGCATACCAAAATCACCTTAAACGTCATTACAATAAAAAGGTCTGTCCTAGACAATTCCAGGTTGGTGAGTTTGTCCTCAAAGAAAACCAACGCACTCAACCGGATCATGATAAAAAGAAAAAATTTGAGGCAAACTGGTTAGGGCCTTATATCATAGCCGCCAAATATGGATCTGGGGCCTATAGGTTGACTATTCTTGAAGGAGATCCCCTTGACAAACCTATCAATATCAGCAATCTGAAGAAGTTCTATGCCTAAGTCTGCTTGGTAACCCCACCTAAATCAAAAAACAAAAAACACTAAAAAAGTAATAAAAAAATCCAAAAAAATAGTAAAAATAAATAAATCCGTCCTATGGTGAAAACCACCTCTTAGTGGCGCCTCGGATAAGTATGGATGGTGAAAACCTGTCAACAGGCGTCATTCGTAGAGGGCTTAATCATTATCTACCTGACATCCTAGTTATTTTATACTTTCATTCGCACTATCATCCCCACCCACCTCAACCTAGGCCACTTGGTATTTATTGATTGAGCATTGGACGACCCATCTTGCCTATCCCTCATCTTGAGCATTTTTATATCCCACTTTGAGCTTATGTCTTTCATTCCCTTTGTTGGTCGGTCTGTGTCGTCATGTAGGATCATCCATCGTGTCGGTCTCCACCTAGATCTCATCCTCCCGCGTCACTTTCATCCTTCGTCGAACTACGTTGCCCCTGCGCTATCACGTAGGCAAGGCTGGTCATTCGATCTGCCCCCGGGGAATTTTGGATCAACTTGTTTTGGTTCTCCATCACTTTGTCTTCACCAGTTCCTTTTCACTTTTATCCATGGTCTTTTTATAGAACTATGTTGCCCCTGCGTTGTCACATAGGCAAGTCTGATCATTCAATCTGCCCCCAGGGCATTTTGGATCAACTTTTTTTGGTCCTCCATCACTTTGTCTTCACTAGTCCCTTTTCACTTTAATCCATGGTCTTTTTGTTGAACTACGTTTCCCCTGCGCTGTCACGTAGGCAAGGCTGATCATTCGATCTGCCCCCGGGGCATTTTGGATCAACTTGTTTTGGTCCTCCATCACTTTGTCTTCACCAGTCCCTTTTCGCTTTTATCCATGGTCTTTTTGTCGAACTATGTTGCCCCTACGCTATCACGTAGGCAAGGCTGATCATTTGATCTGCCCCCAGGGCATTTTGAATCAACTTGTTTTGGTCCTCCATCACTTCGTCTTCACTAGTCCCTTTTCGCTTTTATCCATGGTCTTTTCATCGAACTACGTTGCCCCTGCGCTTTCACGTAGGCAAGGTTGGTCATTTGATCCTCCCCTGAGGCATTTGTCTATCGTGTTTTGTGTCCATCATCGATCACCATTGTCTTCTTTCTGCTTTATCCATGGTATTTTTCCATGAACTACGAGGGCTTTGCGCTTTCACGTAGGCAAGGCTAATCTTTGATCGGCCCCAGAGCCCCTAGGTCTTTAGGTCGTCTCCCTTGTGTCGTGTCATCAAGCTATGCCCTTATCTAGCTGGTTCTTAACAAACAAGATCCACTTGTATCAACAAATCCAATTAGTTTTGAATATCTTACATTATATCGATTTTTTCGCTTAGTATTCATCATAGGTCTCAACAGGATGCATCCTTCCTAACAGACCTCATCAATCCCATCTATTACCTTGATCCTATGGCAATGGACATTTGAAATTGATTGCGATCTTTTGATGCTTTTGGTTTTTTCTTATCATTTGAGCTCCCTATCATCACTTGTCAAGGCTTCCATAATCCATCATATTATGGCACGATTTGATTAGTCCACATAGGGACATATCTTTATCTTTTCTTTGATTGTGTCTTCTTGGTTGTCCCACATAGTACCCACCAAGATCCCCGAGGTCTTGTGTTATGTTGGGACATCCTTTTGTGCTTGTGGTTATCTCAATACCTGGCCTGACCAAAGTCTTTCTTTGTGACTTTGGGGTGTTGGGATAGCCTTCCTAACTGTTGTGTTTGTTTCATGCATTAGAAACTAATATGCCTTAGTTCCACATACCCTGACGCTGGATGTCTTATGCTATAGCAAAAATCAGTGCTCTGAAGATGGAAAATCATATTAGGATTGCGTTTCATTCATCCTATGATTTTGGTTGTGCAAATATTTCTTCTCCATCCCCTATTCTTCTCAGGATACTAAAAGATTTTGACAGGTGCACACTCACACCATGTCTACATGCATCTTCCACTATCACCTACGACCCTATGGACACTTATAATGAAATAATTACAGTTTAGATCCATACATTTACACACTATCTTAGGTTCATCCATAATATCACCACCTGCAATGTCAAGTGTTAGGTCCACCATCAATACCGTCATAATACATCCATCACATCCTGCATCACACATATTAGTCGAACTTGCATATAACCATCATAAGCATATAAAACATAAACATTTTTCATGTTATTATAAGCATATCCACATCTATCTTAAACATATACATCATACAACATAGACATTCATCATACATGGGAACAAAAATTGCCATCCATTACACCCTGCATATTAGTCGCACATGCACATAACCATCATAAACATATAAAACATAAGCATTTGTCACGTCATCATAAGCATATTCACATCTATCTCAAACATGTGCATTCATCATCCATGAAAACAAAAAATCACCATACACTACATCCTGCATCACCATCATACATAAAAATATATATATAAAAAGAAACATCCATACATGTAACATCCACAAAAATCATCATAGATAACTACCATTATATGACCATCCACATATGCATCACACACAAAAAACATGAGGTCAATAAGAGCTATCATATATATAAATATACCACAAGTCCAAGTAAATCTCATAGTTAAGACTAACATATAATAATATTGTCGATGTCATCACAATCTGTGACCATCGTATACAAAATAATCCAATCAAAACACCAGTACAAGGTCCTACACATATTCACTGCACCTCTGCACTATCCGTCTACCCTGCATCTGTCAAAAACATAGTATCTTGTCATCTACTAAATGAACTCCCGACGTCTGATCTCTGTGGAGAATCAGGTATTGCTTCCCTGCCTGGTGAAACCCTAGTGAATCACTGTAACCTCGGGTCCGTGTCCTCAATGACTGGGATGGAACTAGCCTTTGAGGTGTCTATTGGGTATAATGGAATGTCCACTATGCCGGATCAGGAACCACGTGATAATATGCAGCCATCCAAAATCCTGCCTCTCTCTTGTTCTCCTCTCGCTCTGCAACCTGGACCGAAGCGGAATTCTGCTCCTGACAATACCTGTCTCGATCCCTGGTAATGACTCTCCTCTCCTGCTCCCATGCCTCCTAAGCCAACCTACTCTGTGCCAGCTCTGCCTGTAATCGGCCCCTCATCTCCTCTGCAGCTGTGTCTGTGCCACCATTGCATCTCTCTCTCTCCACAACCTGTATATCTGCTCCTGGCATCCCACCCTCACCCTGACCTGCCACTGCATGAACCATCACGACATCCCTCTCTGCCTGTAGAGTCTGTATCTGTATCTCTATTGCATCTCTCTCCCTCTGAGCCGCCTGTGCCTGAGTCACTGCTGCATCCCTATACCTCTGAAGAGCCTGTACTCTTAGCTCTGCTGAATCCCGCTCTCTCTGGAGAGTCACTACCTCTACTACTGCCTCATCTCTCCCTCTCTATAGTGACTGTATCTCCGCCTCTACCAATGCTCGCTCACTTTGAATATACGCCTATGCCACATCCCTCTTTGCCTCCATCACACGCACCTGTGCCTGTGCTACATCCCTCTTGGCCTACATAATCCGTGTCTGCTCCCTGGCCTCCTCCTCCCTCTCTTGCATTAGCCCCATCTCTCCAACTATCTTCTCAAGGCAATGTACTCTGTCCTAAAGCTCATCCCAGTCTCGCTAGAGATCTCCTGATTGCTGACCAGTACATCTTGTCCCCTGATCTACTCCCTACTCTGTCCTCCCCTCTGGCTCCCCCTATCCTATAAAACCACGACCTCCGCTTGCAATCTGTCGTGATCCCATGTTACACTGGTCAGCTCACCCTACATCCTCTATAGCTCTGACTGTGCACTGTCTCTCTCCCTCATTGCTCCCCCTAGCTCAAAAGCAATGGCATCATAATCTCTAAATGCCTCTCGCTTTACTCTAGCTAGCTCAGCCTTAAGAGCCCTCACTCTCCACTCCACTATCTGTAATCTCGCCTCTATTCCTCTTGCCTATACAATGGGATCCTCTAATACCACATAAGGAACCAAAGCTAATGACTATGCCGCCGTAACATCCACCTCCACCACATCCCTATCTACATCCATCGCATCATCCTCCCCAACCACCTGCTCTATCTCATCCTCCTCATCCACCTACTCCGTCTCATTCTCCCCACTTGCTTGCTCCTCCCTACCCCCTACTCCTGTCGCTCCTCACAGTCCTCCACAATACGGTGAACCCAGAATCATCTTGCCTGTCCCTGTCTCTCAACCATGAATCAATGTCGTGTCGACCTCCCCTCCTCCTCTAGTGCTACTCTAACATCCTCATCCTCTCTGCCCTCCTACCCTTGTCGAGCCTCGTGACTCTCCTCAGAAATACCCCAACCTGCTAACCATCGCGGGCCGCAATTCGCGTCATCCTACTCCACAAAACCGCGCCCCTCCCTCCCATTCCCATTGTCGCAATTCTCCACCCTCCCCGATGTCCCCCTCCTCCTCCTCCTCCCTGGTCTGCTTGCCTGCTCTGTCTCATCCCCCTCGAGCTCCTCCTGTTCCCCCTAATCTACCACTACCATAGCCTCTCATCGTTGTTGCACCCTTCCTCTCCTCTCTCTCCATAGTCTTTGCTCATCCTCTAGTCCAGCACCCACTACCCTAAAAATAGGTTGAACAGGCATAATCCTCTCCCATAACCTATTCTAGAACCACCTCTGGTATCGCTCGTTCACCACCGGCACCTGCTCTCCTCCAACTCTCCCTGGATAAGGCACCTGTCCTGCTACCCTCCATGATGCCCTGGCTGTACCTGGTGCTATGCGGCCTCCCCATGTTATCTCTCTACTGTACCGCCGGAACATGATAGGTGCTGTCAGAATATCCTATATCACTCCAAACTGCCTCAACACTTTGTCTAGTCGATGAGACTCTACTATGCATGGCAACTTCCCAATAATAAAATATCTGCTCAGAAAGTAACCCTCCTATCTCCTCGTATCAGTCCATCCCCTAAACTGATGCGACCTATATGGCTACCACTCTATGTCCCTCGGATGCAGATCATCAAATGCTCTCCTCCACCCCTCCATCTCTCCCTGCATCTCATAGCGCAAAATGCAACCTCTCACCTCCCCATGCTCCCACACCATGGGCTCGCGATCATCCACTGTCCCTGCCCTCACCACTCTCGGCCTCGTCACTGCAATATGCTCCCAAGCCCAAATCTGCAGTAGTGTCATATGTGTCAAGCTCGATATCCTCCGGTAACAGATCCCAGACATATCTTTGTACAGATGAGCCAATACACATGACCCCATGAAAACGGCCCCCCTCGCTACTCGACAATGTGTCGGATCACCTCCATATAACGTAGGCTACATGTACGTCTGCTCTAATCTGGCAATAGTATCCCACTAATCAGGCCACACAGGGACAACAATAAGGCTGGCACACCCACTAAAAAACACTGGTCCAAATCCAACTGCCCCTTTACCAAGGGCAGCTCCTCGTGACCAAACAATACTCTCATGGTCTCATGTAACTCCGCCCCTATAGACACCACCTTGCTCACTAACCGGTCAGCTATCGGCAGCCTCAAGATGCGCCACACATCCTCCAACATCATGGTCATCTCTCCTATAGGGAGATGAAACATGGATGTCTCTGAGCTCCATCTCTCTATCAATGCTTTCAGCATCGCCGGATGTGCTTTGACCACTGGAAACTAAATACAGTGACCTAAACCTATGTGATCCAATGCTGCCTGATCCTCTCCGTTCATCACTGCTATCAACGCAGCCATCACCTCTGACCGTCGCTCATGTGCTTGCATCCGCTCGAAACTCTACATGCACAAAAACTTTCACATTATTTCATTTCTCATCTTTCTTTTCTTTCTATTTCCTTTTTTTCCTATCTTCGCCCTTTCTCTTCCCCCTTGTATTCTTCTTTCCTTGCCCCGCCCAGTTGGGTTGGCTTCACCCACTGACGGGGCAGCTCTGCCCTTTGACTAGGCGCTCCCGCCCCAGGTGGGTCCACCCGCTGTTGGGGCGGTTCCGCCCCGGGCGGCTTCGCCCGATGTGGGGGCAGTTCCGCCCCGAGTGGCTCCGCCCACTACAAGCGGCACCGCCTGGCCGCAGCGAGGTGGCACCGCCCTCGGCCGGGGCTACACTGCCAGGCCGCAGCGGGGCGACACCGCCCTCGGCTCAAGCGGCTCTGCTCAGCCACAGTCGGGCGGCACCGCCCTGGGCCAGAGCAGCATCGCTCGGTCGCAGCAAGGCAGTGTCGCCCTCGATCGGGGTGGCTTTGCCCGGCCACAACCGGGTGGCCCCACCCTAAGCCGTGGTGGCGGCACCCTAGGTAGGGGCAGCTACGCCCCACCCCGTTTTTCCTCCCCCCCAATTTTCCACTATTTTTGGCCTTTTTTTCAACAATCTAATCCCAACCCAATTTTTTAATTTTGCTAATAAACAAAACCCATGTTTTAAACTTTCCAAAATCCATCAAACATGTGAAAAATGCATAAATTAAATTAACAGGTTTTGTTATCACTCACATGCTGTCCGACCACATGCCTGCTGTATAATCCACGCACCTCGTCTACCCAGTGCACAATCTCCGTGTCATTATCTGTCGGCATTGTTCCTCCTTGTTCACTTTCTCTCCTCTACTCTCCTCCTCTCAACTGCTACAGTGAAAATGACTAAGGTAATTTTTAAAATTACCTTTTTAACCCCCTTATTTCAAAAAGGTATTTTTTTACCTTTTATTTAACTTTTCCTCCCCCAACTATCCTCTCGAGGGGGCATACCCTCCTACCATTCCTCCATTCCTTCAGCTTGGTCATTGGGGCATCATTAACCTTTTCCATGCTAGGGGCATCACCATCTATCATTTCCTCCCTTATTTATATTTTATTTTTCTTCGAAACACTGTTATCCTAACAATATTTCAAAGAGGGGCAAAATGTAGACATCTAAATTTAATCACTATTATATGATTAAATTTACTCCCTTTTCGTCTATCATATAAAATATTAATTTATTAAATTAATATTACACATTTTATCTCATATCTGTAAAGTATTTAATCTAATAATTAAATGCTTGATCTTTCACCTTCTTCCTCTCTAAATTAAATAAATACACCAATTTATTTAATTTAGTGATTTTTACCCTTTTTATTTAAAATCAATTTAAAATTCTTCATTTTCTCTCTCCTTGTCACATCCTCCATGTCTTGCTCTAATCTGAATTAATTTAATTAATTCATGATTATGATGTGCATCCCTTTAATCAAAGATTATGTTACATCCTCCTACATTTGCCACTTGCCTCTAATCTTCTATTAATTATTCTAATCCAATATTTGCACAACCTTAACCAATGTCATTAGCCATATTTAGCACCACCTTTTTAGTCAACCTTTGCATTTACCTCTTTTTAGCATTGACCCTCTTTCCCATGTGAATTTTTAATTCACATTTATTTATCCTAGGTCCTAAGGCTTCTAGAACCTTGGACTTGTCACATCTTCCACATGTGACCAAGTCCCACCTTTTTGGAGCACACCTTTTATCCTTTAGATTCTCCTAAGAATGTGAATTTTTAATTCACATTTATATTTTCAACCACCTTTCCTTTTTCCAAGTAGATTTTTGAGGAATTCCAAAATTTCTCAAATGTCCCTTTCACTCTCACTTGGGGACAAGGAATCCCTTTTTGAAGAAATCTTCTCACTCCCTAAGGTGCTTGGAAGGTACTTGTCCTTCCTCCACCTTATGTATCCTTTGGCCACCTCATTTACACCTCATCTCCCCTTAGCCACTTCACCATCCACATGTCAAGATGTGAGGGCTTGTGAGTTCTCAAGTCACCATAGCCTTTCATCTTGACCTTGTTGGATGAATCTTGACCATTGAATTCTCTAGAGAATTCAAATTTTTCTATAAATGCCCCCTCCACAAGGGCATTTTCAACACTTTTTGACTTGAGCAACCTTATATTGTCAATTTGTATTCTCAAGCACTTGCTATCATTTATCCATCCACTTTGATCATTTTGCATATTCAATCTTGCATCTAGCTACACCAAAAAGCCATCCAAGGAGCACACAAATCCATCAAAATCAAGGGCCAACCAAGGAGTCTTCAATAACAAGGAAAGTATAATGGATTTACGTTTGTATTTCATCTATTTCCTTGTTTTATCACTCTTTAGGATAATATTTGAAGTGTTCTTAGTGTTTTATCATTTGCATTCTTAGTTATTTTGCACATTAGAATAGGGTAAAATTCTAAGGTACACATAATCAATAATAAATTCCATTATTTACAATATATTAATTCCATGGAACCAATATGTATTAAGTCTATAAGAGTAAATCCCATGAAATAAAGTGGACATGAAACAAAATATTAAGTCCATGAGAAACCAAATATGTAGTCCATAAAATAATGAAATACAACCCATGAAATTATTTCTAACTCATATCATCTCTATAGTCAAGAGACCTCTTCACACCATGCAGACTATGTGGATGACCTAAACCACTCTATACAAGAGAAAGATGAAATCAGATGTAAGATGATTAAAAATGATTTAATAAAAATTTAATTTATAAATTATCATAAAATTAAATTACCATGGTATCTGGATTTGGATGATTTAGTGCACCTAAACTGGCCTTTAAATGCTCTGAATGAATCTACATATACAAAAGAAAGAAAGTTGAAATTAGATGAAAGTACACAATTAAAAATGATTTAATTCAATTTAATTTATAATTTATCATATCTAAATTTTATCGTAAGTGGTTGTGCACCCTTTATACCAGGACCTATTTTTACATGCTCAGCTACAAGATGTGTCTCATGCTATAAAAGAAAAATAATTTAACATGTATGAGCTCATATATATATAATTGAATTTAAATATAATGAAAAAATAAAATTACCATGCTATTTGGTTGCTCTGCATGTTCTCCTTCAAGTGTAACTATTATTGATTTAGGGCAGAAAGTGGCAATAACAAAGTCCTACAAGGTCAAATTTAAAGCATGTATACTTGAATTAGGTTAAAGTATATATTCAAGTTTTCACATTTTGTGTAGAAACTTTTTTAAACAACCTAAAATTAAGATGCCTCACGAGTAGTTGTGGCATCTAATGTTTGTCTGATCCTCATTCTCATGGTCATGTCAACCTGGACATACATATAGAAATTTAGTTCACTTATAATATTTACAAGTGTACATGCACATTTGATATATAGCGAATTCAAAATTTTCATAATTGTAAAGTTATAATAATGTAAGTTAAATAATTTACAATATAAATGTACCTGTCCCTAATCTAAGACGCTCAACAGTGGATGAGCGCTTGACAACCCCTTGGGTGGAATCAATGTGGAAGTCGATTGAGTTCCCTAAACCAACATAAATATTTAAAACATATGTTCATGATTGAATTATAAATTAAAATGTCAAGTTAAAAAATTATTTCATATATAATTTAAAAAATTGAAATCAAATACCCCATGAGGGTTGCCGACTTCAATTGGTGTCAACATATATACTCGAGGTGCAAATGATTTCCCTATTGTTAGTGTCATCTACACCAAACAATTTGATTGTTAAAATGTATTGCAATTTTTTTTGATACATATGTTCATTAAAATTCTTATAAATTCAACATGTAGATGCATATTTATACCTGTGTCACAATGTCCTTAGGGTGATGCTCTGCAATAAGAAATTTTATGAATGAACTGAGGCAACCAGATGATCCACCAAAATCTCCATGTCCACCTCAACTGGGTGTGGCCTGATCAGTTCCATAGCATAGTTAGTGGAAACTAGTACATATATGTGGTGCTGACACTCATGGAGTGGTACTAGGACCAGCTCCAAAGAATACTCCATCATTGCAGTCTCTAGGCTCCTAAGTAGTTGCTATCGAAGAAGCATGTTGATCAAGGTCTTCTGTGAGTGTACTCAAGGATCCTAATGTGGATATCACTTCACATTGATGAACAGGTGTTGGAATGGTAGGAATAAGAGGGGAAACAAGGGGTTGTGCATGCACGGGGCGTTGGGGATCAACCCTTGCCCCTAACCTCTATTGTGGCATGCTGCTACCAACACCCTAAAATGATTTAAAATCAAAATAATTGGGATTTTTCCCAAAAAAAAACTCTACATATAGTTTCCTCAAAAAACATAATGCGACCTTTAGATTAGCGTGTGCTATATTGTCAAATACCATCCACCAATCCCAAAAATGTGCACTCATCTTTGGATGTATACACCACCTCATGGATATTCTAGATTTAGTTGCATGAATGGGTTGTTGAGTATTAGGGTTGATAAAATAAGGTGCTATATGGGATTTTGTTATTTTTAGGTATAATTTTTTTTTATATGAGAGAACATTTGTATAAAATTGTCTCATCTCCTCTCTATCTCGTCGATGCCTATCTAAGTCTATATCAATCAACCTAATGACATTGACAATGTTTTGCATTGCAAATGCAAAACATCTCACATGTGGTACAATCAATGCTTCATTTTGCATAGCATTGATTTGGTTTTGAATGGATTCCACATTTTCATTTATGTGTGCTCATAAGCAAGCCAGATCTGATCCAGTAGGTGGTGAAGGTGGCATATGAAGTGGAGGGGGTGGAGGTGGAGGTTGTTGAGGTGGTGGATTAATGAAATCATCAATGTCAAATTCATCCATGATATCTATATAAGTGTTCACATGTATTAAATTATACAAAATTAACTTACAAACTTACAAAATTACAAGAAATAGTTAAATTTTAAATGTACATGCAAATTTGTTTAAATAGGATGTTCATACATATACATAAACATACATAATTGATTGAACTTGAGAATGTGCATACAAATTTCAAAATGTAAGATGTACATACATTTAAAATTAAAAAATATGATCCATAATGCATGCATACATCATTCAACTAAACTATGTGTACATACAAATTTCAAATTTTAAGATCTAGAACTATGTAATTTTAATACATGTACACACTAAAAAATAAACTTGAAACATTCACAAAAAGCTCATTTATGTCTAATACATATAAATTACATTTTTCCAATAGGAGAAATCATGATAGTAGATAGTCATAAAATATACTATTATAAATTCATCATTATAAGTTATTATATTCAAAAATTCAACACTAAAAAATATCCATCCAACCAAATTCATAAATTCATCACTAAAAGTATCCATCCAACCAAATTCATAAATTCATCACTAAAAATATCCATCCAACCAAATTCACAAATTCATCATAAAAAATATCCATCGCACCAAATTCATAAATTTATAACTATACGATCATTTTCTTAATTTATAAAGTGTTGCGGCTCTCTACTGCATCTCTTCATTTCTTTGTGTTTTCCTTTCTAGAATTGAACTTTCTCCTCTCCTCTAGCCATTGTCGATGATCATCTAAGACCCCATCCATAGCCCTAATATCATCAACAACATTTTGCATCATAGATTCAAAATGCCTCAAAGGTGGTGCGATACATTCTTCATTTTGAATAATGTTGATTTGGTCCTGAATGGTTCTAACATTGAAATTGATATGTGCTTGCAAGAGAGGAACATCAATTTCAAGTGGCGGAAGTGGGGGGTTATGAGGTGGAGTGGGTGGAGGTGGAGGTGAAGGTGGTGGAAATGGAGGGCGTGGAGGTGGATTACAAATATTATTGAATTGATCCATGATCTCTAAGATATAAGTGAACCTGCATTAGATTTGCAATTTCAAAATGTAAGATACATGTTTAGGAAATACCCTTAAACCATTCAATATAAATGGGCTAATTGAATACAAATGATAAAATGTGTAAGCCTCATTTATTTCTAAGGCACGTTACTTGAATGAAAAAATAATTAACTATTAATATAGGATTGCTTAAGGGGATCTATGTATTAATATAGGATGGCTTAAGGGGACCTATGTATACAAAATGACATGGCTTAAGTGAATAAAATTCGGTGAAGTCTCCTAAGGAAACTAAATTTCATTAAGGTGCTAAGACAAAATGATGGCTTTAGGGTTTAGGGTTTAGAGTTTAGAGTTTAGAGTTTAGGGTTTAGGGTAATATGATGGCTTAAGGGGATCTATGTAGTAAGGTCCTAGGACAAAATGACTTGGCTTAAGGGAATAAAATTTGATGGAGTTTCCCAAGGTAACCAAATTTCATTTTAAGGTCCTAGGACAAAATGAATGTTTTATGGTTTATGGTTTAGAGTTTAGAGTTTATGGTTTAGGGTTTAGGGTGAAGTTTTGGTGGCCCTTGGAATAATGGACTTACAAGTTAGTGAACAACATTTTCATGTGCAATAGTTGATAGAGATAGATCTTGTTTCAATTGAACAACCTCTCATGAAATCTCATTCATATTATAATCTTGCATGATCTTATTATTGTTAAATATTGGTTTCCTTGGGAAACTTCACCAAATTTTGAGAACTTATTTGATCCCCTTAAGAAATGTCATATTATGATCCCTTAAGACATCAGTTTAGGGTTTAGGGTAATAGGATGACAAGTAAGGGGGTTAATATTTTTGATTCATCACATATGCAAGAACATTAGTTTATGAATATTTTTTATTTTATGAATAGACTGACTAATTCCTTAGATTACTTCTATGATGGAGGTATTTTCCCATATAATTATTGACCAAGTTTTATAATGCTCTAACTAGACACGTTGCAAACATGGGTTTGATCCTAAGCTTTACACATATGTTTACTCATTGAAGATCCATAAAAATAGAATATATATCACTACCATATAAGTATATAAGTGATCATAAAATTATGTTGAGGTCTCTACTCTTCTAGTAAGGAAATTCAACTATCTACTCATTTTTTAACAATCATTGTTTAAATTGTAACATATTATGGCATGGTATGATGTTGTAAGATAGTATGAATCATAATAGATGCATAAGGCCCATATTATTAACTTAATTAAGCATAATTCGTTAGAGAAACACATAATTGAGCATAATCTATAATAGAAACACATAATTTATATCAATTCTAATGATCCACTAGTCCCACAAATAAAGTTTAACATGTTTTCTATTCTAATTATATATGTGTTCATAACGTTTAATTGATTGTCTCTTGACACATCTCTCTAACTTAATGAATACACATTTAAATGTATAATATTTATCAAATCCTATTTCATTGTCAATATCAAGGACCCTAACTGATTGGCATTTGGTATAACAAATATGACAACATCAGAGGAAAAAAGGATGGTGCAGGTGGGAGACTCTGCAGACCATGGTGCAGGCGATGGGGTGCTAAAAAGAAAAGAAGATAGTAAGGCGTGTGAGGATGGGAAGTCACAAATAGATACTGCGATTCCAAAGGTGGACGTTTTTGCATTTGTAGAAATAGATGCAAAGTTTTTGGAGCAGCCAACAGTTATAGGGAGGTTTATGGGGAAACGGTTTTCAAGTAAGGCGATAGGGGAATGGGTCATGGAAACTTGGAAATCTGATCCAATTTTAAATTTTTTTCCTAAAGGCTTCTTTGTGGTTGTTTTTAGAAATGGCTCAGATAGAGACCAAATTTTGACCAATCCGGTTTGGTGGTTTGGTTCATCTCTTTTATTCTTACAAAAGTGGGTGAGAAACTTCAATCCTCTAGAATACGAACCACAAAATGGCCCTACCTAGTTACATTTGTACAATTTTTCATTTGAATTCTGGTCTGGCAGTTGTCTCACAAATATTGGAAACTCGCTGGGGGGACTATTGAAATCAATCTAAGAAAAGGAGAATCTTTGATCTATGCAAGAGTATTGATAATTTCCATCAAGGAAATACCTAAATCAATCGATCTAATTTCAGGAGAAAGGTGCTAGAGGCAATGTATTGAAATTGAGCAAGCCAATTTTTTTTGTATAAATTGTGGGCGTCGTAACCACAATGTTGTCAACTGTAAATGGTTTCCTCCAATAGTTAGATAGATGTGGAGGGAGAAACAAAAATCAACAGAAAAGGAAGTCCCAAATGGCAATCCATTGCAGGGCGATGCGAGTACTATGGAACAGAATGGTCTCCAGGCATCCTCCCATGTGAAGAATTGGCAAATTGTTTTGGCGAAGCAACAGGAAGGAACGTTGGGGGAGGAAGAAATGCAAGTGGAAGAGGGAGAGATTGGTCAATCTGATTTTGAAAAAAGATCTCCTGTCAAATTGATCGAATGGTATAATCAAGGTGAAGCAGACGGCTCTGAATCTCAATCAGAAGAAGATAACCTTGAAGAGGTGGAAACTATTGAAAAGCGCAGAATCAAACAATCGACAAAGGCAACCTCTTCATCTTGTGGTGGAAGAAAAACTAATAAACAGAAGTGAGAGGAGGAGGTCCTAAAAGGAGAACAACCATCCATTAGAGCATATATGATGCAATCCAAGGGAGCAAGGGCCTCCCTTGGGAGGAGATGAATGTCCTCTCTTGGAATGTTAGGGGCATAAATTCCCCTAACAAGAGATGACTAGCCAAACACCAGTTGAAAAGTTAGAATTTGGACATTATTCTCCTACAAGAAACTAAACTTGAAGGCGAAGAAACTACTGCTTTTATCAATTATTGCAAATCGTGGGAAGGAATATTCGTGGATGTAGTTGGCGCCTCTGGTGGCTTAGGAGTTCTCTGTCGCCCTAGGAAAATTAAGGTGTCTTTGGTAAACTCTAACCCAAATTGGATGAAATTTGAAGTTGAGGTTATTCATTCACAATCAAAATTTGAAATGCATAATGTCTACGGGCCAACTAAAACCGAAGATAAAAAGTTCTTGTGGGATTTCATCTCAAATAACTTGGGTAACTCAAAATTTGTGTTGGGTGGGGACTTTAACGCAATAATGGATCTAAAAGAAAAGTTGGGGGGCTCAAGGAAAATAACTCAAGTCCAAAAATACTCCTTGAATTTCATCGAATCAAATAATCTGAAAGAGGTCAAAACTTCTAACAACATTTATACTTGAAATAATAGGAGGAAAGGTTTCACTAACATTGTTGAAAGGCTCCATAGATTTTTGGTCTCTGAAGATTGGTTGCAGGACAATTTGATTGCAAAATCAACAATACATTTGGTGGCAATTTCGGATCACTTCCCAATCACTTTGACGATTAATGAAGACTCGAAACCGGCCAAACGTCAATTCTGGTTTGAGAAAATGTGGCTGTAGGCCCATGATCTTCCAGATCTAATGAAGCGGTGGTGGTTAGAGCCAATCAATTTGGTAGGGTCCAAAATGTCTGTTTTCCAGAAAAAGCTTCAAAGAATGAAGGAGAAATTGAGGGATTGGAATAAATCATGCTTCAAAAATATTTTTGAAGAGAAAAAGTGCCAGGAAGAAGAGTTGGCTTCTCTAGGCCCCGGAGTTTGTAATAAACCATGGTATGACAGTTTTTGAATTTGAGAAAGAGAAGAAGCTGAAAGAAGAGTATAATGAAATTTTGCTCAGGGAGGAGTGTTATTGGAGAACAAAATCTAGGGATACCTGGTTGCAAGAAGGAGATATGAATACAAAGTTTTTCCACTGCTCAACAAAAATAAAGCATGTCTGGAATAGAATTGAGCAGATCACTGATGAGCTTGGGAAAGTCAAATCAAAGGAGGAAGATATTCAAGCGATAGACATTGTGCCCAAAATAACTGAGGCAGACAACAAAGTGCTGACAAGTGAAACTTCCTTAGGAGAAATTAAATCTGCCCTTTTCTAGATGCAACCTGACAAAGCACCAGGACCTGACAGCTTCAATGCTTTGTTTTACCAAATTTGTTGGGAGTTTATAGGACCAGATCTTCATGGGGTTGTTGAAGAGTCAAGGAAGAAAGGGGTAATTCTCAGCGATTTAAATAACACAAATATAGCTCTGATTCAAAAGAAAGAAAAGTGTGAAACATTTGCTGATTAAAGGCCGATAGCCCTTTGCAACACTATATATAAACTGATTTCCAAGGTTATGGAAAATCAGCTAAAATCCATTCTTCCAAAGCTGATTTCTCAAGAAAAAAGTGGTTTCATTCCGGGCAGAAGTATTTCGGATGCCATTGTGGTCACGCATGAAGTTGCGCATTCCCTCAAGCACTCTAAGCAAAAAGGCATGCTGGTCAAGTTAGACATGAGTAAAGCTTATGATAGGGTAAGCTGGAGGTTTCTGATGGAAGTAAAGAGGAAGCTAGGATTTTGCGAAGCATGGTTGAAATGGGTGTATAGTTGTATTTCAACCCTGAGATACTTGGTGTTAATTAATGGTTCCCCTTATGGCTTTTTCAGTGGCGCAAATGGGCTACAACAAGGGGACCCATTATCCCCATTTCTATACATAATAATGTCTGAAGCTCTGACTATTCAGATAAAGAAGGTTGTGAACACAGGGCTGTGGAAAGGTATTCAAATTTCTATTTCGATTCCTCCCATAACCCATCAATTCTTCGCCAATGACACAACCTTATTCGACATTGCTTCTATGTCGAAAGCCTCCACAATAAAGGCTATGCTTGAGGACTATTGTTCATAGGCTGGTCAAAAGATCAACAAGCAGAAGTTGAGCATTTTTTTCTTCAACTCCTCGAGCGCATTACAACAAAGGTTGGCAGACATCTTGGATTTTAAGGTAGATCACCTTCCAACGAAGTATCTGGGCATACCATTGATCGATGGACAATCAAAGTTCTGCCACTGGGAGGAGATGGTCAACAAATGTAGTGTAAAGGTGGAAACATGGAGGAGTAAATGGCTGACTCTGGCTGGAAGGCTAGTTATGATAAAATCAGTCATAGCGGCCATCCCTATTTACATGCTTTCATGTCTAGAGGCGACAAATAAATCAATAAGAAGGATGACGGGCATTCAAAGGAAACTGTTGCGGGATGGGGCATAGATGAAGAGGCGTACTCCTTTGCTATCATGGGAAACAGTGATGAAATCAAAGGAGGCTGGGGAAGTTGATATTAAGGACCTCAAAATTCAAAATTGGGCTCTAGGCGCAAAAATGACTTGGAAAATCTTCAAAAATTCAGATGCAATGTGGTGTAGGATTCTGCATGCAAAGTATCTTGATTCTCAAGATCCTAAAAGGATCTTAACTATTGCGAATCCTCAAAAAGGATCTACTGTTTGGAATTTTATTCTAAAATCAAGGGAAGTGATTTGCGATCATTTGTCCTGGTGCATAGGGGATGGCAAGAAAGCTGACTTCTGGGTGGACTCATGGAACTCTTATCCACCATTGGGTGAGATCACCAGTCTAGAAGAAGCAGTGGAGCCCTCAAAAGCTGTATACGGTGTGGAGCTAAGGAATTATATATATGTTTGGCAAGAGAATGGCAGGTGGAACTGGAAGTGGAAATCTTTTGATTTCCTCCAGGAGCATTCAAAGGAGAGGCTCTTAAATGAGCTTTCAAAGTGACATTTTTTCATCTCAGAAAAGCCCGATGCAATCAAGTGGAGTGCTTCAAAATCGGATGAGTATGCTATGAAGTTGGGTTACAAGGTAGTCAAGCATGATTTGGCGGTGTCGCCCTAGCCTAAGAGACTTTGCTGGGGAAAGTATGTTCTTCCCAAAGTGGGAGCCTTTTCCTAGATAGCGTTGCATGCTAAAATTCTCAAAGGTGACAGACTGGAGAAAATTGGGATTCGCGGGCCTCATTGGTGCGTCCTTTGCAAGCATAATCTGGAAGATGTTAATCATCTTTTGCTTAATTGCGAGGTGGCACAAGTAGTTTGGTAGTTTTTCTGTGTGAAGGTGAAGTGGTTCAGGCCACTTCCAAATAAGCTCCAATAACTCTTTCTATCTTGGCTCGACATCTACAAGGGGGCAGCGTTGGGGGGCCTCTGGGATGAAATTCCTGCTATGATTGTGTGGCACCTTTGGAGAGAGAGGAATGCTCGAATATTCAAGGAGAAATCAAAGCCCCTGGAGAACATCCTCTTCAAGATTGAGTCAGGGGTAAGTGAGCATTTAAATAGGAAATTAAAAATAAACAAATTTAAATACTTTTTGGCTTGGGATAGTAGGATGGAAAGGAATTGGAAGTTGATACAGGCTTTGCCCAACTAGCTTCTTAAAAACAAAGACTCCAGGGCCCAGGCCAAATGGTCCCTTCCTTCGAAAGGAAGACTCAAGCTAAATTTCGACGGGGCCTCGAAGGGCAACCCGGGGCCCTCGGGTGCAGGGTTTGTTATATGGAACGAGGATGGAAAATTGTTGGTGGCAGCCTCTTTCAGACTCCAGGAAGGAACGAATAATGAAGCGGAATGCGCAGCTCTATTAGAAGGGGTAATTTTTTGTATCTCAAATGGTTGGCATAATATTGATTTGGAAGGCGATTCATTGATTGTTATAAGGGCAGTAGGTTCGAGTTCAACACCAAGTTGGAAATTGAATCAATGGGTGGCTGAGATAATGTGGTGCTGAGACAAATTCAAAACTTTAAGTTGATCCACGTGTATAGGGAGGCGAACAAGTCTACATACTTTCTTTCAAAATGGTGTTGAGCAGGTCGAGGCAAGGAGGCTCTCGGATGATGTGGGTAGTTGGCTGGGTCTTTCAAATTTGATCCACTCAGATATGGAGCTGCAAAGGGTTTAGTGTGCCAGGTGGAATTGAGCAGGGTCCATAGGATATTGGAAGCTATCTTTGTATTTGTTAATTGTATAGCTTTTTTTAGGTCCATCTTCTTGTTTTTGTTGGCAAGTGATTGCACTTGATCTCTTTGTATGGCTGTAACAAGCATGTTTCTGGTTATCTTGAATCAATGAAGGAGTGTCACCCTCTCTGGTGACAATTTTCCTATAAAAATATATATATATAAAAAAAAGGACTCTAATTTACTATGTATCAACCTAAATCTATAGAATAATTTCTTCCATAGGCATGCCTACATACTTGTCTCCATACAATGCAAATGAAATTTAAAACATTTAAGCAATGCAAATGAATTTAAATTCCATTATCAAATATTCTTGAGCTTGAAATCAACATTTTCAAATGCAAAATTTTTTGTTTTCAAATGCAATTTTTTTTGTTTGAATTCAATTTAGGGTTTCAAGAAGCAATTAGGGTTTTCAATGCAATTTTTTTTGTTTCATTTCAATTTAGAGTTTTCAAGTGCAATTTTTGTTTTGATTTCAATTTAGAGGTTTTAAAATAATGAGGTTTGAAATGTATTTTTTTATTTCATTTCAATTTAGGGTTTTCAGATGCTTTTGTTTTCCTATCAATTTAGGGTTTTCAAATGCAATTGTTTTTTGTTTCCTTTCAATTTAGGGTTTTCAAATGCAATTTGTTTTTGTTTGATTGAACAATTTAGGTTTCAAAAACTAAATTTTTTTCTTAGGATACGATTTAAGGTTGATTTTTTCATTTATGTTCAATATCTTGAGGGTTCCATATTATTTCTTCTTCTTCTTCTACAAATCAACATTTCTTTTATTACAGGTCAATAAAAATACATAAAACGCTAAATAAATTGAAAAAAAAATACTAAAATCTATCATTGTATTAAAAAATTCAAAAAAACACGAAAAAAGAAAAAAAAATGGGGGTGGAGGCTTTACTAAAGGTCGTTGTCTACTGTGCAAAATTAGGATCCCATGCACCTTGAAAATGATTGAGTTTCATTTCTTTTTTAAAATAAATACCACTTAAAAACAGAATCCCATTTTGTAAAGATCGGGATCCTATTTCCCAAATCATTAGTTGGGATATAATGAAGCCAGTCCAATTTTAAAAATGGGATCTTGTTTAGAATTTAGGCTTAGATCCAAGCTAAGCGAGGTCTCATTTTTTAAAAAATGGGATTTCGCTTATTAAAAAGCGAGATCCCATTTTTTGCAAGACGATTTCATTTTTTTTCCTAAGGAAAAAACTTCCACATTTTGTGGACTCATCTTCTTGCTCTTACCCTCAAGCAATCTGCACCTTAATACCTAACACCAAACTCCACAATCTCATATCAATTTCAAAAATCTGCAAACTCTACTATCTGGAACACTCTACTATAAGATATCTAAAAATAACATCTCCTTATATCTCCTAGATAGTAGTGCGATAATCCTCAATATGTAATCAAAAAACTCACCATCACATACCTTATTCTTTACAAAAGATTGTTGCACTACTCTGATTATTATACTCTCCAAATCATCATGAGGATGATGACTCATAATTAGAAGTCAAAATGTCATGCAACATGTAGAATCATTTACCTCATCATCCATAAAATGAGCCTTCATCCTCTTTGTTGTCGCTACACTATGAGCACCATCTGCTAAAGCTCCCAATACAATTTTATTCTCATCTTCCTTGAACTCTAGCTCCATTCGCTGGAAATCCTGCATATATCTCCCAAGTGACTGCAACCACTAAATGCCCAAAACAATATCAGTTTCACTAATCCCAGCTGCATAAAAATCATTAGTGACCACATAATCATTCAACTACACTCTCAACTAGGGAACCTTATTAGTGCAACTCATTTTAAATCTATTAGCCATCATAACTCTGAAACCTAAAAATCCCTCAGTCTACAATCCCTTTGTCACAACCAATCCCTCATCAATGAAGTTGTGAGTAGCCTCACTGTTAATCAAACAAGTGACCCGTTGTCCCTTAACAACTCCTCTCACTTGAAAAGGATGATACTTGGGAACTCCTAATAGTAATGCAATAGTAACTTGCTAGGTATCATCATGCTCCTTCAACTCAACACGAGGTTTCTCCTCCTCAATCTCTAAATCAGTGTTAGGGACCTCCTCATCCTCTAAATCAAATATGACCTTAATAAGATATGCCTTTCCTTTCCCAAGGCATCTATGTCTAGGCTCCCATGGTTGTTTGCAAGTAAAACACAACTTCTTCCTCCTGAGCTCATTCCTTGTTCCAAAATCTAGCATAGGTTGCATAGGCTTGGATTAATTTGGTTTTCCCCCATCTGACTTGTGTTTTGACTTATTATCCTTGAAATTCTTCTTTTGGTGTTGTGGTTTAGATGATGACATATCAAGATCTAGTGCCAACTAAATAGCATCATTAAGAGTGCTAGGCTTAAGTGCCTTGACTAGCCCTCTTATCCTATCATTTAATCCCTCAATAAACAACATTACCACCCTTTTTTTCAGTCATATCGAGTACCATAAAAACAATCCTTTGGAACTCATTGACATGTCTCCACATGCACACTCTATTTTAATTATGCTAGCTCTCTATAGTATAGCTCCAAATCCTTCCTATCAAATCGTGTAATCAATCTATTATTGAACTTGGTATAAGAATGAACCAATCCATGGTTTTGAGTAACCAAACCATGATGCTGCCAATCATTTGATGTTCCCTCTAAATGCATGGTTGCAAACTTGATTGCATCATCCTTTGCCATAGGTCGAAGAGTCAAGAATGTATCCAACTTGTGAATCCATGCTCTTGCTATAATCTTTCCGCTACCATCAAATTTAGGAAGTGTGAGTTTACTTGTGGCATGTTTTAGGTCCTTATTCTAATTCCTTGGCCTCCTATCTTGCCTTGTTCTATTATGTTCTCTCCTTTGACTTATGTATCGTTCAAAGGTCAAATGCTCCTTCACTTTTGGTGGTAACAAATCCCATTCATCATGCATCATCATAACATTATCGGTGAATGTTGCAACTTCATCTACTTCATCAATATCTTCTTCTAGGTCATTCTTTGGAAAAAAGGTGGGCTGCAAAGGTCTATCGGTGGTTCATGTAGGTGTCATTTGTACCTTGGGAGTCCCAACTCCACTTTTATTATCTTTTTGCTCATGATTCTATCTTCTAGGAATGTTCATCTGTTGTATGGTTGTTGAAAGTTGTTGCAAAACATTAGCCACATGTTGCTTCCTTGTTGCAAGACCCCTCATGATTTATCTTGATTCTTTGTCATTGTCATTAGCTTCATGCCTTGGTGGAATACCGCCTCTTCTATCACCCATTGTGTCTTGTTGTATTTCTGCAATCATATTTTCTTATTGTTTTGCTCTACTACGAGTATAGTACCTATGTGGACCAACCTCGTGTGGCTGCATATAATCACTCTAAACCCTTGAGGTTGGTAGGATCAAGGCTCTAATACCACTGTAATAAGCCTTCCCAAGCGTGTGATGATTTTTTTGTATGTTTTGAAAATTGCAAAGCTTTCCTATTTTATCAAACTTGTGTATTTTTGTGAGGAAAGACTAACATTTCATAAGCAATGCATTACATAGTTTAGGATCAACAATATGTCACTCTACCAACCAAAATTTCTGACCTACAAGATATGATAAGTTATAAATTTATATCAGACTGGTCTACCTCCAATTGATCTAGAAAAAATCAATATGAGCTAACTAGAATCCTTATGCAACTACAAATTCTTTTTTTTTTAGTAATGTTAGCAAAAATAACCCTCTACAATGCCTAGAATTGTAAGTATCAAAAAGAGCAATGCTCAGATTTAATAACAGCAGTTACAAAGACTCAGAAATAATGAGAAACCTAGCAATAGTAGATGGTCTGATAGTAACAACAATAGAAGAGATCCGAGCTATTGTGAGAGGGCACTGAAGTTAGGGATAGATTCGTGGCTACTACGAATTTTCCTAGAACTCTCGAACTCTCCAAAATATGTTTCACCCGATCTATTTACACAACAAATACCTCCTTAAATGTCCAAGCAGTCCAAAATATAGGCTCTCACATGATGCAAAGAGCCAGGTAATTGCTTAAGGAGGTTGTGATCAGATTAGTTTGTTCTCAGCACCTCCAAAGAGAGCCTAAGGTCAGAAATATGATGCACACAAGTTTAGAATATGAATCGATCCTGAAGGGAATGAAGCGCCAGAGATAGAGGTACAATACATCCTCAAGGAAGGAGCGAACTGTATCAATGGACCCACGTGTGACAAAGGTGAAGCGATTTAATTAAACCTGCATCCCATTTATCAAAGTCTCCATCTTCATATTACCATTGACCAATCTGCATAGGCGACTATTTCCCGTAATTTATTTGGCTATATATTGCTCGATTTAGGAAGCCTCAAAAATATTCGATTCAACAACCAAGCTAGCAGTTCTCGATTTCTAAAACATGGTGATATCATTAGCCTCCCATATACAAATTTGTCTTTATCTAACTGCTTATTCGCTGATAATTTTCCCTATCTTACCTGTAGCCACACGTCACTATCAAAACAAAATGAACTTGATTTGTCTTATCTAGGATGATAATCACTCACTTGTTGAACTTGTTTAATGGTGCTAGACGGCTCCTTGTTGGTAGACCTTTGATTATTCTTATCCACAATTCCTTGTAAACAATAGTAGATTTTTCTTGATTTTCAATCTTGGTCCAAACCAGCTAATAATTTTCAATCTTGGTCCAAACCAGCTAATATAATAAATCAACTCTTGTTTTCCTCAATATGTCGTTGGCCTTATTTTTTAATATTACCTCCCACGATTTAACTTTGGCTGGCTGCTAAATAAATTTGATGATTTCCTTTATACTAGCAGTTGTAATTGCATCAGTCGAATAGAAATATCAGATTCCAGTGATCACCTAGCATCAACTATATAACCTGCTGGGTAGAAATTGCAGGACTATGACCTAGGTTATAATGGATAGTGATAATCTAAAATTTATCTACTTTAAGTAGACAATATGCTTGCAGGTTCTTCTAGATCACCTTTCAAGAATATCTCAGTTTCAGATGGAAATGATATCACTGATAGGCTGAATCGATTAAACAATAAGTATATCCCATCAAGCATAAACCGAGATAATTATGATATAAAATAGATACCATCTAATATGCAAAAATAAACCGAGATTTGGACTTTGTAAAAACAAATGCCACCAAGATGTAATATTATCAATTGCCAATTACATAAATTTATCAAAAACCTCTAAATATGCAATTCAAAATATCAAGATAGCACCTAGTATATCAAACAACCTGAAAATGCTCTCCTTAGCAATTATTATTGAAGCACCAAAATTGAATAGTTAAGCCTAATGTGAACTCTGTAGTGAATCCACCCTTTGAAAGAGCCAGGTTTTCATCCAACTCTCTCCCAATCTGTTGAAGGTTTTCATCTCCAGAGATTCAAGCTTTTGCATAAAGCATAAGAAAAATCAATTCAACAAAAGATGATTAAATGTCTTGTACTCCTCTTCTTTTAAAGCTCTCAAGGAATCTTCAAGAATAAGCCAACTTGTAACTAACCCAGCTTCTAGAAGGATTTTTATTTAATAAAGTGACATTTTAATATTTTATTATTTTCACTTTATTTTAATTAAGATAATTAATTAAAGTCGTCCTTTTGAAATAATATTAATTTTTGACAACTTTAATTAATTAAAATAATTAAATCACTTTATTAAAATTTGGGTACATTACATTCCTCTTTGGTGTTACTTTGTATGAAGTTGCATCATCTTCTTTAGATGTTGTAGGGGAGCATTTTAACCCTCTTGTTCCTTCTCTTTCTCATCATTTTTCAAAATTTGGCATTGGTGTGAAGACATTTGATCAATATTTAGAGGAGTCATCTTTGTCTTTGGTTATTTTCTACATCAACGTCCATTAGGTTCATGATTTTCATCTTATTGAATTTGGCTTGAAAAACCTGACTTGATTGTGGCAACTTTCAATAAAATGACATTGAGACACTTGAGAAAAATTTTAAAACTTCATATATCATCCATACACCATTAGTTTTGTTTCTTCCTTAGGGGAGGAATGGTGTTTCATAATAATGGACCATCTTCTACATTTAGTTTTGAGAATCTATCTTTGGTACAAATTCTACATTAAGGGTGACTTTATGGTCTCTCTTCTCTCTTATTAGAGGGACTTTTTCTTGGTATGGGGTTTTGTTCTCAATTTTTATTGAGAGCATTTTGTATTTTCTCTCTTCTGGGGAGGACTTTTGTCCCATTGGGTTTTTCCTTTTCTCCATTTGTGAGAGATTGTATTTATACATGGGTACCTAACATGGCCTAAGAGTCAAAACCCATCATCATCTTTGTGTCATTTTAGTCCTATTACATCTCTTTAGGTGGCAATAAATAGTACCATGTGAGACAAAAATAAATATTTCTAATATTTGAAGGCTATGCATGCTAAAATGTGTAAATGCATGTCGATAACTAAAAACAATAGTAGTATCAACTGCCTATCATGGGTTGAATATTGCTCAATATAAAGGTTTCAGGAAGGTTTGGTTAGAGGAAGATTCGTTAAATTTTATTAACAACTTGAATAATTCTACTCCTCCCTCTTGGACGGTTGAATCCCTTATCTTGGATGTGATTGATATGTTTAATTCATTTGATGAATTTTATATTTCTCATATTTTCAGAGAGGGTAATGGTCTAGCTGATATCTTTGCTAATATTGATGTTAGTGTCCATAGGATTTGGGAGAAGGATGATCCCCTTCCTATTGAGGCCCTTGCTTGTTTGAATAATGATTTCCAAAAGTGTTAAGGTGGGCATCGACTTCATTATGACTTGTTTTCACATGTCCCTATTCACGTGGCAGATTATCCTTTGGAGTGATCTTGTTTTGGACCATGCTTGGTTTTCTAATAATTTGAGAATCCTTTGTATGGGGTGGCCTTTAAGGTTAATAATTACTCTCTACCACCTTTCCGTTTTCACATAGATTGTGGGTAATTTTTTGCCTTTATTCTCGAGGCTTCTCATTTTCTGCAAAGTCCTCAAGCTTCTGGGTTTCATTACATCTGTGATCATGGGAGGAGATAAAAATAGGGCTGATCCATTTTCTTGTGATACCTTGAAATTCAAGGACCTAAAGTGTGGGAACAACTACAACTGGGTGGGATGACATTGTTTATTGAGCAACTCCATGGAAATGATTTGAATGCGACAGAGTTGTTTGTCAAGGGTTGGCATAATAGGGTTCTGAAATTGGGTGGAATCAAATTTGACATTAATGAAGACCTTATTGCTAGTATCACTGGCTTATCTACTGAGGACATAAAAGTGTATAGAGACAAGGAGTCCAATGCTGCATTGTAGATCTTTAAAGACGATGAAGAAAAGAAGCTTGAGCGTGCTAAAAGTGGTGGCTACTATCATATTTCTATCAAGGCTCTTTGAGGAGATGTCGTTGAAGAACTTATGAGGTATATAGCCTTAGAAGGTCGTTTCTCTATCATTTCTGGTTATCATTTTCTCCTTCTGAATCACTTTAGACACAAGAAGAAAGTTTATTTTCCTTTCTATCTATTGGCATCTTTGGAAAGTGGGATTAAGGATCGCAAGTGTAATCCCAAAAATCCTATGCTTTATGTTGGTTTAATTCTCCTCATATCAGATTATGCCAAGTCTTATGTGGTTCTTAAGTAGCCTGAGAAGGCTCCTAAAGGAAGGAAAATTAAATGGGAATTGGAGTATGAGACTATGTTGGAGGCGGAACCTGAGAAGGTTCCTAAAGGGAAAAAGAAGAAAGTGGATTTGGAGTATGAGACTAGGTTAGATGAGGATGAGGACTATGAACCTAAATTGGAGGCTTCTATGGAAGTCTACTCGGAGCCCCGTGCTCTTGGTAAAAGTGGCAAAAAAGGTAAATCTGCCCCTATTTTTGTAGAGTATGAAACTTTTAGTGAGGGGGTGGTTGGTGATAAATCCTATAAAATTGGGATGGGTGAAACCTCTACCCTCATGAAAGAAAAGTAAGCTCCTACTAGGGAAAATATTTCTATGCACCCTATGTCTATGTCTAAGAGATATAAGGGTTTGAAGGGTGGAAGTAGCAAGAAGATGGCTAAGTGGACTACTAGCCCTATTTAGGAGGAATTAGTTGAGTCTCCTCCAAATGTTGTAGGCGGGTAGGATAACATGGAAACGTCTGAAGAGGGGATGGAGATGCAAAATAGAGGGAGGAATATTGTTGATGAAATTGTGAGCTCTCCTCTCAAAATATAGACGCCGGTTGTTGGGGTTAAAGGGAAAGAAGTAATTGGCATTCAAGAATAGAATAGTGTTTCCCAAGAGGTTGAATCGGAGGATATGGATGTATTTAATTTTAATCGAGAGGACTTGCCTAATGTTTTGGGTCTGGCGAAGGATGGTACTATATCCATGTTTAGGTTGTTCAAATGGGATTTCCATGAGCTTAATATGACCAATGTGAAGGTTCGGGGGGATCTGAGTAAAGCTAGGGATACTTTAGATTCCTCCCTATAGGCTCAAGTTAACCAGCTTTTTGATGCTTTAAATATTGTTTCCAATGAAATGCTTAAGATGAAGCAAATTTTTGAACAAAGGATTGTGACCTTGGAAGAGAAAATGGATTGATTTAACATGAAGTTGGATAAGGTTGTGGAAGTGACCAAATCTATTATGAGGAATGAAGCGAAGGGCCTCACTATCCTCAATGAGAAGGCTAGAAAATGGATGGAGGAAGCTCCGGGTGATAAGGACGTTGTTGGGAACAGGCAGTGGATGGAGGAAATTTTGATTGGTAAGGCTACTACTGGGAATACTGTTGGTTCGCATGGTGTTTTGATTAAAGAGGTAAGTGATTTGGGGCCCTATGCTAGGACCTGCAATAAAACTAAGCTGAAAGTTGGGGTTCCTACCAAAGATTTTTATGAAGTTATGGATGTGCATCAGAAGATAATTGAAAGTGACATGGAGGTTGCTAATATTCTAAAGAATTTGTAGTTTTTATTTTTGTTCCTCCTTTTTTGGTAGCTATTTTGTTGATGTTTTCCTACTTGTTGGCTATTTGTTGATCTATGTGGTTATTTTTTGAGACAACCATATTTTTTGTAAAGGGTTTCAAGGCCCCTTCAAAACTTGCTTTACCTCTAATCAAAAACTAAAAAAAATAATGCATGGATGTTGTAATGCATCATGTTTTAACATTCATATTCATGTTTTGGCATTAATAGAATTTTTTAATCTTTTGACCACTATTAGTGAACTAATAATAGTAAGGACCATGACAAGCCATGTCTAGACCCATTGTCCATGTATCATTATATATACAATATTGTAAGGAAGCTAAGGTAGCAAAAAACTTCCTACACTAATCTTGATAGGAGAAAAATGTAAAACTTTACAAATCTTTAATAGTTACAAAAACTTAAATAGAAATAATATAAATATCATGCATACCATGACACAATGATTTACATGGTGAAAACCTTTTTGAGAGAAAAACACTACACTCCAAAAGCCACCCAATATATTATTCAACAAATCACAAATATTACAATATACTTGCAGAGCAAGCTTCTCACATGAGTATCACTACTAGAGATCAAGAGACAACACGACTGCTATTAGAGTCTCAAAATACATCACCGTCTCTCACTCTACCACAACCATAAAACAACACCCTCATAAAATAAAGTTACATTCTAGGGCAAGACAAGCCAACAAAATATCCACCATTCAATCTAAAACCTAATAACAAACAATTCATATTTACAATATATCATTATCTAATGTATGTCAACCATTTTAGAAGTTTCTTGAAAACGTTAACATGCTCACATTTTTCTCTTTGTTGCCATTGTATACACCTATCGGTGTAACTAGGGAATATATATATATATAAATATATATAAATCCTATCAACAATAAACTGTATATAATTACAAGGTTGGGACACATTTTCCCAAAAAATCTCCCACTTGTCAAACACCTTGCAAGAGCAACATGAGGGTGTAAACATTGTCTCTTTAATTGCTAGGAGCCAAAAGGTCCATAGTCTTTGAACACTATCTGAACTTCTTTATGCTCACAAGCTTAGTTAAAGAATCAACAAAATTCATCAAAGTATATACTAACTAGCTTCAACCTACCATCTTCAACCATATCTCTAACAAAATGATATTGTACATCAATGTGCTTGGTTCTAGCATACAACAGCCTTCATACGATACTCCTGCTAGGTGAGTGGCTATAAAACCCCTTCCACCTCAAAAATACTTGGGGATTGACTAAGGCCTTGAAAATTGATCTAGTCTTGTTGCTTCCCTTCCAATATCTATTTCATTTGATCTTATGACATGATGGTATCATCTAGAAGGAAAGGGGAAGGAAATCCCAATTGAACAAGTTACCCAATGTGCTCTGTCATGCCCATGATTGTTTGATCTAAAGCATTTAAACATGTTTTACATTTGAAGACCACCTTGTTGCAACTAAGAAACTCATTAGCATTTTCAGCCATTAATCTCTTGTTATCCACTCTCACAAGATTCAAGGCATCGTTAGTCACATCACATAATTTTTGGATCAACAACAAGGCATTTGTGACTTTTGGAGTGATAGAGGACAACATTTAGTCTAGAACGACATTGATTTCTACGTTTGATTCTTGGGAATACACAATAAACCTAAGTATAGGTTTCAATGAAGCATGTATGCCTTTGATTATTTCCCAATGTGATGTATAAAGTTGTCGCATCATGGGAAGAATATTATTTTGTTGTGAGTTGTAGGAAAACTCATCTTTCAATTGTTGGAGCTATTGGTTTCTTCTTTAGACCTCTTATTGAACTCGTGCATGATTATTCAAAGAATCAAATACCTCTTTATCCAATAGTCTCAATCCATGTTCCATCTATTGTAGCTTGGATTCAACTACTTTCCTTGCTTCCTCCTCAATATCTCTTAGGGCCCGAGCCTCTGCTAGTTGTTTTGTTACACTGTAATTCATAGCACTTGCTTCATTCAACACTTTTAAAAACTTGGATGCAACCAACTCCTCCTCCTCTTCCCTTTGAATTTGGGCCAAAGCTTCATCTATCTCTTTTTTGAGTCTAGACTTTTCAACTTGCTCAACTCAGAGGGACTCCTTTGTGGCTCTTGTTTATTGATCCTTGAGAAACATCGAGATTTCATCATCTTTAGCCTTGACCTTAGTGGTCAAGATGTCCATTGTAGCTTTCACCTAGGCAAGCTCTTGGTCTTTTTTCTATATTTTTCTACTGATTTCGAGAAAGTCAATGGAGACCACCGTTTGTGTTTAATCCATTAGCTCAACCTTGTCTTGGGGGTGTTCTTGACTCAGGTCGAGGCCTACTACATGGTTCAAATAATCTTTTGGTTGCATCTCCCCCTCAACATTAAGGACCTTGGGTGTCTTGTGAGCTACCATCAATGGCTAATGGCCAAGATAAAAAACAATCTCAATTCTTGGGGTAGTAGGCTTTAAGTTGTCTTTCCTCCATTTCTAGGCCCTTCCTTCTTGGGCCTTCCAAGTGGTGTCAATCTACTGATAGTAACTAGAAGGATATTGAATATATTTCACTACAAAATGGGTACTAGGAGGGAGGACAAATAGGATTGCAACTTGGGAAATTACTGCTTGTGCTCCCTCTAAGACGGATGACAAGAAACTTAAAATAAATGAGGATAAGGGAGGGATTCCTTGCAAAGCATGAGAGGTAAAGGGAAGCGGCACTGAAGGAGTGACCACCTATGTGGTTGATAGAGAAAGCACAATAATTTATGCAGATGCAAATGTAGACATGAAAGTGGAAACCAAAGGCTACGAAATTGTGGAAACTACAGTAACTAAATATTGAGAGGCTGTAGAAACTGCCATTACAGAGGGGCTAACCAATGATAGATAAGAGCGTAAGGGGGAAGAGAAGAGTACATGCATGTTCAAAAAAACTAGAACTTGTGTTGTGGTGGTGACTTCTTCCTCTTCCTCATCTGATTGCTAGCTAAGGTCAATATACTTTCGCCTTCTTCTCTTTGCAAGTGTGATGAGGTACCCAACAAGGATCCTTCCCTCGTTGAACTTGTAAGTGCTTGATCTTTTCAGGGATTCAAAGATCCCTGATGAAATGAAAAGTGTTGGGTCATTCATCTCTTGACGTTATAAATTTTATTTGATTGCACTGGAAAAATTTCTTGTAGTCTTTGCTCCAGTCACTTTTCTATCAAAGCCTCCTTGTGGATACGACTTATATCAATTGGTGAGGATGACTCTAAATGCACCTCATCCTAGTACTTTTCAAATTTTCCATCTGTCAGGACAACTTCATATTCTGCATTTAAAATATCATTTTCTTGATGGTAAACCTAGAAATCCATAATCTTCTCTTTTTCCCAACCCTCGCTATTGAGTCTAAGGTGGAGACTATTAGATATTTCCTATGATGGATCTAAATATCATTAAGGAAAATATAAATAAATCCATGGGGGAATTTTTGGCCCTACAACTCTCTCCAAATCAATATAAACAAATGGCTCGTCACTATCCAGAGACCTGTAGGTCTCCCAAAAAGGGTGTGACTCATGGACGAGTTGTGAGATCACCTTCAAGTTAACCATACAATTTTCGAGGTCATAGCTCCATCAATCACATATTACATCTAACCCCAGCTATGTGAGCTTCATGGTGAGCAGATAATCTACTTGCATTGTCTTCACTGATATCCTTCCCTTTGTGAATAGGAGTTCGTAGATCACCTTTTTTCTTCTGACCAGACCCATACTTTGAGTCAACAACACAAAATTGTCATGCCAATTCCAATTCTATAATTATATCTATTAAATATGTAGGGAGCCTAAACAATTCCCCATTGAATCCATGTACTCAAAGGAAAGAGATTTGAGCACCAAAGAACCAATCACAAGGTAGTTTTTTTATTATCTATCCAACTCATCTAGCGAGCAATGATTCAGAAAGTAATCTTTTTCAAGGCTTAGGTCTTTTAGGGAAGGATTCAAAATGACTCAGAAAACTCATAATAACCATGTGAGATCGAAAAAATATGGGTCCATGCAAAATCTGATATTCTCTTGGGGACTAGGGACTTGAGTCTATAATTTCCAAAACCATATGTAGGCTGAAGAAGTCCACATTTTGAAAAAGCAATAGATGGACTAAAAAAATGAGTACTTGAATTTTTTCTCATGCTTGAACACTTCCAATTGTTGGTGCATGTTGTCTGCAATTACATCTATAAAGTCCATCTTGAAATTGTGTTGTTTTCTCAAGAGGAAAGCTATTCCTAGCTGGAATTCATAAACATGGTCATCTTTATCCAAGATGAAAATAAAGGCAAGCATAGAGAATAAATCTTGCATGTCTTGATAAAAGACCTTGTGAGCAATTGAAATCTTAAGCATTTGGGTTTCATTTTGGTCTCTTTTGAACTCAAAATTAAGAAACTTGAGTTGGGAATCCTTTGTCGACCAAAAATCTTCCATTCTCTTAAGAGAACAAAACTCTACAAAAGAATCATGAGGGATGCAAAGCATGTCTTGGATAGCCAAGGCATTTATTATGAGCTTAAGGTGATTTCCCACCAAAGTTTTTCTAGTCGGGTTGTTTAGCCGGGCACATGCATCCACTAATTCTAGGCAAGGGTGCACCAACGACACCATATATTGAGCTAGTGTTGAAGAGTAGATCCTAAACCTAAGAGACTCAAACTATTAGATTAATCATGCATCAGCTAATATTTAATTAATTATTAGTCTAATTTATTCACATGCACTTAAGCTAAACTTAGGAGTGATTTTCTATGTTAACTAGAGAACTATTATCAAATCATTATGTCTCATTGCATGAGATGTTGACACTTGTCATGATCTAATCCCTTTCTCATTTAGAGTTGCTCCTATATAACACTCAACCATCATGGTATTATCATACCTTTTGATAACTTTTGATAGAACTCTCAACCTTTGAGGACTCTTGTTTTCCTTGAAGATTCTTGAGATTCATTTTATAGCTTTTCCTTTCTATGAAATATTGCATATTTTGTTTGTAGTTCTCTTGCATAGAAAGTGTCTTTGTTCAATGTTTGATCCTATATTTTCTCTAGATTTGGATAAGCTTTCTTAGATAATCTCTTATGCTTTATTGCATAGGATAACTCCAGTTGGACTCCATGCTTTATGCGAAATCTTGGGTTGCCTCATGCATTTCCTTGCTCTTTATAAATAAATGACTCTTTGTATATTTAACACAGAGACTCTCATTTTCTATATAGAATACAGTTTATTATAGTATATTGTTTGTTTGTCATGCTTTCCTAATCTTTCATTGTATCTTGGATTTATTTAACAGTAAATCTTACATGTTATCAAAGCCTTCATGATTGATAAGATTGCTTTTTAGAAATATTGAGGGAAAATTTGTTATTTTTTGGTAGAAAAATAGTATGTCTTGCATCCTCAAATGATTTGGAGAATCAAAAAATTTCACAAAAAATACCATATTTCAAGGGTTTAACATCTACTTTTTAGTTGCATGTATGTTTTGCAGCCACCTAGATCAAATATGGAATCACCATCATGTTCAAAGTAGTTGATAAAGTTAGAGTAGCCTCTCGTGTCACTAAATCAACATCTTCCTTTTTAGTTGACATCTACAAATGAATCTTAACTGCATCTCATGGAATGTCAAGGGCTTGAAGTCGCCTGAAAGGAAGTACATTGTACGAAGGTTTCTAAACCTTGAAAAAAAGAAATATTTTGTGTTGCTCCAAGAAACCAAAGTCATGGGGTTTACTTTGGAAACAAACCTCTGATTTATCTAGAATAACTCTAAGCCTTTTTCTACCACACATGAAAAAGGGAGGGGGGGCTGCCATTCTAGTGTCCACCCAATGGGCACAATTCATCACTAGGAGTGGCTCTTCCCCTTATAACAGAGTAATTTGGATAACCCTAGAAAAAGATGGGTTTTCATTTGGTGTTTCTTCTATTTATGCGCCTAATGACCACAGGGAGAGATGTGGACTCTAGCAATGGCTTGTTGGGCTAAAAAATATCCTATGGATTGTGGGAGGCGATTTCAATATGGTAGAATAGAGTGAGGACAAGTGGGGGGGAGTTGACATGGCCTGGAAAGGCAATGAAAAGCATTTATGGCTAAGATGTAAGAGCAATATTAGGCTAGCAGATCCTATGGAAGGCTATAAGAGGTAGTGTAAAGCAGTGTGGTTCACATTGTGCAATGCTTAGAAAGGGGGAGCTCAGATCTATTGTAGACTCGATAGGTTTTATGAAAATAAGGATGTCTTCAATTTTTTCCCAAATGATGATGGTGTCAGCGTGCAGGTATATCCTTACACCCTCTCTAACCATCACCCCATCAAAGCGAACCTCTTTTCCTGTCATAACCCATCAATGGCTACAAGGAAAGGAGGTTTCATGCTTAACACTCACCTTCTAAAGGATATCGATTGGCAAGAGGCCATTGCATCCCTTTGGGAAATAAATAAGTGGATATTGAAGGATGCCTTCACCATCGAGAGATGGAATGCTAATGTAAAGGGTTGGAGGTCCCTCTTTTAAGTGATTGGGAAGAAGCAAGCCCTTGACAACGAGAAAAAAGATAAAGACCTGCAGGATTGTCTCCTTGAGGTTGAAACTAGGCTACAAGAAAATCTTAGTAATGAAAATTTGTGTGAAGATCTAATACTGACCAAAGATAGTCTAAGGAGGATTCAGGCTCACAAGGTAAGAGGGAAAAGATCAAGGCAAAGCTAAATTGGCTCAATTGTGGGGACAAGGGATCAAAAATTTTCTTCAACTATCTAAGGGAAAAGAAAGTAAAGGAGCAGGAGGATCAAATCTGGGATCATACTAAGCTTTGCACCTCTCAAGAAGTCTTGACTCAATTTCATCCCTTTTTCAAAGGGTTGTTCACCTCAGAAAGTGGGGATGAATAGGGTCAAAGGGCCAAATCCCTCGTTAAAAGCATCATACCAAAAAAGATTGGGGAGGAAGACTACACCAAGTTAGAATTTGATATCACCAAAGGTGAGATAGTAAACACAATCATGTCTATGATTAATGATAATTCCCCTGGATGGGATGGACTTCCTATGTAGTTATATAAAGTGTTTTCTGAGTGGCTATGTGATGATCTCTTCAAAGTTTATAAGGAGGCCTTAGATAAAGGATCACTGGGGGAAGATATCAATAAAGGAATTATTAAAATCCTCCCAAAGGGTGGGGATAAGACCCTATTGAAAAATTGGAGACCTATAACCCTATTGAATGTATCTTACAAAATTCTTGCCAAAGTAATTGCTTCACAATTGGTCAATATTATGCCCAAGTTCATAAAAAACACTCAAATTGGAAAAAGGTAGGTATATCCTAAAGAATCTCATCACAAGTTGGGAAGCTTTAGAATGGGCCAAAAACTCCAATCAAATCTAAACAATGCTTCTTCTAGACTTTGAAAAAGCAAATGGTAGGGTGGAGTGGGTTTTTTTTTAGGATAGTCCTTCAAGCTATTGGTTTTCCTAGCAAATTTTGTGGCATGGTTGACACACTTCTGAAGGATGCCACAACACAAATAGATGTCAATGGTACACTAATGGAGAAGATCTCTCTAGAAAGATCCATCCATTGGGGCTATCCCTTGGCTCCCGCCCTCCTTGTTATAACTTCAGATGCGCTCTTCTATCTCTTGAGGGACAAACATTCTCCCCTAAGATAAAAGGGATATGTCTTCCAAATTGAAATGAACTAATAAATGTGCAATTTTTCGATGACACTTCCATATGTGTGGACCTTGAGAAAGGCAACCTGGATTCTTTAATGTTGAAACTTGATCTCTTTTTTCATGCCTCTCAAGCTAGGCTCTCCAAAGCTAAGTCAACCTTTCTGGGGTGGAAGGAAAAACCGCCAGATTAGTTGGAGAGATGTGGGTTTCAGTGGGGGGTCCCAATAAACTGGTGAGATATTTGGGGATCCCCTTTGCAGTATACCTTAACCTCAAGGAAATGTGGAATTGGATCAAGTCAAAAATTGAGAAAAAACTAAGCGGATGGAATAGACAATATCTCTCTTTGGCTGGAAAAATTCAGGTTTGCCAAAAAATCTTCTTCTTACAACATATAATTTGCCTCTGTATGGTTCTTCAACAGCTATCAAGGCAATGACTTCTAAAAAAGGATCAGGAACTTCTCGTGGTCGAATGGGAAAGGAAAGAAAAAGAGACACTCAATTTAGTGGGATCGATGCTATTTGAGCAATATGCATGGGGGCATTAGGCTGAAAGATCTCAGGTTACAAGGGGTCACCATAGCATCCAAGTGGATTCTTAAGTCTCTGGAAGGTAATGAACCTTGGAAAGTCTTGGTGAGAAACAATATCATTCAAGCAGTATCCAAGTAGGCTAAGACGTGGAAGCTTCTGCCCCTAGGTGACATTCTCCTTAGTAAGCACTCTATGATTCCAATTGGGTTCATTGTCTTTAAAAGCCTATGGAAGGCATGGGAACTAACAAAGCATTATGTTCACTATAAAATAGGTAACATAACACTCAAAAACAATATGAAATGTCACTCTCACAGCTCCATCTAATGGACCCTGGAACATAATGGTAAAACTCTTGCCCTACTACAAGGCTGCTCTGCTAAAAATTGGTATAAGAAAGGAATTAAATCCTTTGTTGATATCTTATCTAATGGGAACCTCAAATGCTGGGATCACCTTCGAGAAAGTTTTGATCTACCCGACTCTAATTCAAGAACCTACTCTACAGTTCTGGAAGCCTGCAGAGTTGCATACTTTCCTAGGAGTGTGGAGAAGGAAAGTAATATAGCTAATATTGTTGCTTGGAAAGATGGCTCGGCTCTTAATTGTATTAAAGCTAAAACAATTTACAATGATCTTGTTAATAATGATTCAGTTATTGAGCATGTAAATAGATGTTGGGGCACTGCACTAAATGCAAAAAGAATGGCAAAAAATCCTCTACTTTGTTTGGCATAGCTCCATGGTACCCAAAAAGGCATGTTTTAGATGGTTCGTCCTTCTACAAAAAATTCCTTTCAAATCTAATTTCATGGATGTTGGTACCTACAACATTTGTAGGTCTCCAAAATCAGTTAGACACATTCTATTTGACTACTTTTATGCTCAAGAAATTTGGAATTTATTCTATCATAAATAGAAAAATCTAGAATAACAATGGTAAAATTATTTGGCAAGATGTTCTTTTTTGTGATATTAAGATCAATTCTAAGTGTAAGTTATTTTGGCATTATTTATCTAATGAGATCATGTGGCATATCTGGAAAGCGAGAAACGATGATAAATTTAAGGGAATAAAGAGGGTACTTACTGTGTCATTCAAAAGACTCACTTGTGCTAATATTGCATTGCAGGTCTTAATTCACAAAGAAATTTCAATGGAAAGGTTCATGAGGTTGATTAGAGAAGGCTCAATAATCATTAAGAGGGAGGTTAGATGTGGTCATGCTTGTCGTCTCAACCTAGAGGAGGAAAAAATCTTTAGGAGGGCTTTTGATGAGCTCCAAAGAATAGTGAATGAAGCAGTTGTGCCTAAAAGGAAAAGAGGCCCGCAACAATTGAACCCCAAGGAGAAGATATGATAAATATAAATGTTGAGGCAGAAGAGGTAATATCGAATGATCAAGCATTTGTGGACAAGCTCATTCAAGACGATACCGAGACTATTAATGGTGGTGGTAATGATCAGTAAGCAGAGCTCCAACAATTGTCATCAGTCAAAAAAAGTCTTTTAAAATATTATGTATATAATCTAGACATATAATGTGTACATTCGGAAAAACAACTATAAAAGTTCCTTTTGCTTATATCAGGCATAAACTAAAATATAGCATAGTATACAGTATACAATGAGATATTTTTTGTAATTCATATGTAAGCTGATCCAAAAAGATGATCTGCACCAATAATGTGTAAATATTATTATACTATAATCAATACAAAAATAATAATTATTATGTTAACAAATGATTGCTCTTCTCGACATTTTGATAGACCCATAATAATTGAATGCTTAATCTTAATTAGATGAGATAGTAATATGTCAACACAATCATGTTCAACATAACAAGTAGTTATTAAAATAAAGCAATAATTTAAGAAACTAAGTATTGTGCTCAAAGATTGAAATAAGCACATTTAGAAAAGTTGGATGCATGGGGAAATGAATGCACAACTAATGTGTAAATTCTACTCTTCCTTGCTACTCTTGAACACAATTGACCTAATTACCAAAACTTATGATATACATAGTTTTTATGGTTATGACTATAGCAGAATCATACTCCAAGGATTAATCTCGAGAAATCATAACCCACCACATATGTCATACTAGTTCCCTTTTTGGCTAGATTTTACACTTGGGAACTAAACAATAAAAGCATAGGAAGACTACAAATTTTGTCTAAAGTTAAGACTAGGGCACTTTAGTTTTTCTTTCTAGGTTGAAATATGAACAAACATTAAGTGTATTAAATAAAAGAAAAATTACATAGGAAAAGTAGTACCACACAATGTGATAATGGCTTGCAAAGAACTAATTAAAATTGATTGAAATTTATTAATACTTGTTATAGGCAATATTATAGCAATGAGATTTTTGTTAGCTAGTTATTAATAAGTTGTTTTTGAACCATTTTAAAATATATATATTCTCTTCAAATAAAATTTAATTTTCCTAAAGTGAACATGCAAAATATTTTACTTTATAAATTTTAAAATTATCTCGAGTATGATTGGCTAAAAAGTTTGTGGTGTTATGAACAATTTTTTAAGAAAAATTAAGGTGAACTATTGTTTTGTCATCCTTTTATGAATTGATTTTAATTGTTAATATATGCATTATCTTTTATAAATTGAGATACAAATAAATAAATTATAGGGAATGAAGGAATTTAACTTGCTTATATATGCATTATCTTTTATAAATTGAGTTACAAATAGATAAACTATACTTAAAATATAGACATGCAATTGCTTTTCATTGAGCTAAAATTAATAATTATTAATATTAATGTGTCATGATTATGTGAAATTTATATTAATATATTAACATTTATAAAATATATTTGTATTTTATACATGTATTTTGTAATTGTTTATTATTATTTCAATTCAAATAACTTTCATGATAATTAATAAATTTATTTCAGTAATAAATGTCTAATAATATTTATATATATTAAGGGCATGAGTATGTGGTGCATTGGATGAGTGGTGGTGGTGTTGTGCCCCTCAGGCTTGAACTATAGCATTGTTGCTATTGTTGTTGGCGAAAGGGTGGTATTGTTGTTGTGACCACCAGGGTTCAAGTCTCTGAACTCGACCGTAGGTTGTGTCAAAGGACCATTGTTGAATACACCCCTAATGGAGAGGAAGGAGCTAAGCTTGTGAAAAAGGACCAATGTTGAATACACCCCTAATGAAAGAGGAAGGAGCTCGCCATTGTACCAAGCATTAGTGTCTAGGTCCCACTCCCTCCTTGGGTTGGTGTGCTCACAGGTTTTGTGTGTGTGTGTGTGAGGAAGGAGCTTGCCATTGTACCAAGCATTAGTGCCTAGGGCCCACTCCCTCATTGGGTTGGTGTGCTCATAGGTTGTGTGTGTGTGGGTGGATGGGTGAGTGTGTGTGTGTGAGGAAGGAGCTCGCCATTGTACCAAGCATTAGTGTCTAGGGCCCACTCCCTCGTTGGGTTGGTGTGCTCACGAGCTGTGTGTGTGTGTGTGTGTGTCCATGTGTGTGTGTGTGTGTGTTTGTGTGTGTGTCCATGTTTGTGTCTGTGTGTGTGTGAGTATGTGTGTGAGTGTGAATGTGTGTGTGCGCGCGTGTGTGTGTGTGAGTGTGTGTGTCTGTGTCTATTTCTGTGTGTCTGTGTTTGTGTGTGTGTGCGTGTGTGTGTCTCTGTGTGTGTGTGTGTGTGCATGTGTGTGTGTGTATGTGTTTGTCTGTGTGTGCGCGTGTGTGTCCATGTGTGTGTGTGTGTATCCGAGTGTCTATGTCTGTGTGTTTGTGTGTTTGTGTATTCATGTATGTGTGTGTGTCTGTGTGTGTGTGCGTGTGTGTCTGTGCGTGTGTGTCCGCGTGTGTGTCTTTCTTTGTGTGTCTATGTGTGTGCGCATGTGTGCGTGTGTGTGTCTCTGTGTGTGTGTGTTTGTGTGTGTGTGTGTGCCTTTGTGTGTGTCTATGTGTGTGTGTGCATGTGTGTGTGTGCGTGTGTTTCCGTGTGCGTGTGTGCGCATGTGAGTGTGCATGTGTGTGTGTGTGTGTGCGTGCGTGTGTGTGTGTGTCCACGTGTGTGTGTGTGTGTGTGTGTGTGTGTCAGTGTGTGTGTCCATGTGTGTATCAGTGTGTGTGTCCATGTGTGTATCAGTGTGTGTCCATGTGTGTGTTTGTGTGTGTGTGTGCGAGTGTGTGTTACTAATATATTACTAATATATTTTTATATAAAACTATATCTTTAGGAAGTCTTTATGTTTTTACTAATATTATCAATGTTAAATTTTAAAAAATCAAAAAATTAAAAAAAATATAATAAATTTATTTTAATGATAATTCAATCATTTATATAATTTATATTTATAATAATATTATTAATAGTACACATTTAAAATTGAAAGAAATATATTACTATATTTATTTTACTTTAAAACTATTTATTGATATTTTTCAAAAAAATATGTAAGTTAAATTATTAAAAATAATTTAAAAAATAATTATCACATGTTCATGTTTTCACTTCTTATAATAAGGGTAACATTAATAAATGCATATACCTACCTTTTTATTCCATTAAGCTAGAATATAGGCATGGATTATCTACAATTTACATTATAATGATTAATATATTATTAACATAGTTTAAATAATAATTAACATTAATTTAATTATGTAAATATTTTATTAATATATTAAAATCAAGAAAATATATCTAAATTGTATAGTACTAAGCATGCAAAGAATTAATTAACAAAACTAAAATACATAACTAGCACTTGCACCCAATGGGGGTTCAAGGGAGACGCCGATGGGAAAATAAAGAAGAAGCAACAATGAATTGTCTAAATACGCAGGTGGTGGTAGTAAAAGATATTTGTATAAAGTAATGCATTGTACAGGAAAAGCAGGTACAATCTTTTGTTGGGTTTGTTCTCTATAAACAAGGAAATCCCTTTGAATAATTTGTAGCAAGTTTGCACAAGTTAAATTTACATAAGAGCATCTATATGTCTTTTTTATAGACATGCAATGTCTAAGAAGTGAAAGACAATGTCTTTTTTAAAGATTCTCCAGTAGTGATCGACCACCTGTAAAAGCCAAAATGTGTAATTGATTAGTTTTAGTATTGATACTCTATTAAAGAAAAGGACAATAAAAAATGTATAACTTTGAGATAATTAATTGTACATACCTAAGCATGTTGTTGTGAGAGCAAGTGCAAGCGAGCTTCTTCTTTCTTCCTGATAATGTTGTATGGATTTTTTTTCATTTTGGAGTAGCGATCAAAAGAGAATGTGGGCTCTATGCGAAGGCCACTTATGGATTTGACTCTGGAAATGGCTATAAATGTAAGGCCTTGTCTTTCAATTGTACCAATATTGATTGTGGCTTTATTTAGTGTAAGGCCTTGCGATTTGTGTATAGTGATAGCCCATGCCATGGCTAGTGGTATCTGTCTACGGTTGCCACGTGTCACTGGCTGTATTGGTATAGTTTTTGGGTTTGTTTCATCCCACGGTGGACCAGTGTAGTTATCGAATGTGACTGTAACATATGCAGGCAATGCAGGTGGTTTTGATCCAGCGAGATATACAATATCTCTGACTTGACCAAGCGATCCATTTACTAGTCCTGCTTGGGTCCATAGGTTTGTTGTAAGCATGACATGTTGACACTTGCTTAGTAATACCTCTTGGGGAAGTTGTTCGTCACTATGATCGACACCTAGTTTGGATTGTGTATTTTCCGCACAACTTAGTGCAATGGGGACATTAAGTAATTTCAACATTTTTTTGTTGTGTAATGTTACTAGCTCATTTGTAGCAAATAAGTGTATCGATTGGTTGAAATGTTCTTGTTCAGTCTTTGTTAGTTGCTTGTTGGTGCGAGTCATTAATAAGTCCCAATCTTGTTTTGTCAGTTCTCCATTGCGAATGTTTTGTAATGTTTGACGAAATTGTATTTGAATTGGATCATCACCTTCTTGTCTAAACATTGTTTGTAATGTAACAATTGTATTAAATTTGTGCCATAGGTTTCTTGCAGTTGTGTGTGATGCATAGATAGGCTTATCCATAACAGGTGGGAGTTGTGCAAGGTCTCCTACAAGAATTATAGACATGCCACCAAAGCAAGTATGTTGCTGATGGGGGAATGCTTCACGTAACCTACTATCAATTTTCAATAGAAGTTTAGGCCCAATGAAGCTCATCTCGTCAATGAGAATGTATTGTATATTTTTCATGTCTTCCTAGAATGTTGTCAGTGCTTGTCCTTGCAATGGTTTCATTTCTCTAATTGGAATCTTGAGGACTACATGTATAGTTGAGGCATGTATGTTAAATGTTGCAATTCCTGTTGGAGCAAGAACAAGGAGGGGGTTTACTCTTGTTGGTATGCAAGTTTGCAATGCATTTCTTATGCAATGAATTAGATAGGATTTTCCAGTGCCAGCAGTTCCTTGTATGACCATATGTAATGGTTGGTTGAAGCATTTCTCCATTGAGTGGTTTGTTATTATATTCAGTGCTAGTTGTTGTTGGGGTGATAATGTATAGTTGTGGTGGTTCATATTTGAAGGGGAATGCAAATCTTGTTGAGACACCTTGTTTGTGTGCAAAAATTGAAGGGCAACATCATGTAGATTTGTAGGGACATTATGATTTTCCCAATTGTGATTGTTATCAAAATCACGTCGACCCAACATATCAAGTTCATTCAAGTTTAGATTATTAGTGATGCCCAATTGAGATAGTAACTCCCATTCGTTCATTTCTATAGTTTCTTGTTGATCCATATTATCATCAGAAAAATATTCGTCTTCAGGAACATCTTCAGTTTGTTCAGTGCGATTAACATGCCATGGATTGTATTTTTGTGCATTCATTTGCTTCCAATGGTTGATGATTTCTTCTTTGGTAAGGCCTATATCTTCATTTATTTGTCGAAAAGGTTTATACAAAACAACTCACTCCAACAGAAGGTTTCAAAGTTTTCTGAGTCTTCTTTTGGAATGGTATGGAAACGCGGAAACACTTGCACAATTGCTTGTTCTTTTCTATTCAACCATTTACATCCTTTTTGAGAAGCAGCATATGTGAAGGACCTAGCTGATTCAATTAGTGATACATTTTCTAGGTGACATGGTCGGTTCATGTAGGATTGTATATAGTTAGATAGTATCTCACCACCATTGCTCTTTTTTTTTAGACGGTGGAACACTTTTCGACCTACATTCAATGACACAAAATTGCGATTGCAAACAACGAGGGGTAATTTTTGTAGCATATGGCATGTTTCTTGGGCTCCTATATCTCGGTCAGCAACAATCTCGGCCATGAACTTTTGATATGCTTTCAATGCTTGATCTTGCAATCTTTCATTTGAAGATATTCTTTCCAACATAGCAACACAACTTTCTGATTTTCTTTCGGCTTTAGATGCATACTTGGCAATGTATTTGAGTACAAGGAGGTGTGAGATGACGGGTTGGCAATCTATATTAGCTCTCCATATAGAGAGCATCTTTGCATTATGAATGTTTAACCTATCATCATTTCTCGATGGTTCGTAAGATTTGTTTCCAGATTCATCACATGATAAAGTGGATTCCTTGCATTCTTTCCATGGAGCTTTGTATCTGCATTCAACATGATGCCCTTTTCTGAGTAGGCACGTGCGCTCTGTGCATTTAGTGTGTCTTTGTACACAGTTAACTAACTCTTCATAATCAATGGATGGATCGATAGAGAATATTTCAGATGTGGTTAGCAGGCATGGATCATCCATTGGGATTCTATGTATGATATTAATCATTTCAGATTTAGAGCGAGGGTTCCAAGCAGTCACATAGTTATCAAAGAATTCTTTTGCTTTACCCACTTGTGAACTATTTCCCCAGTCGAGGGTATCCATGTTTGGTGCATTCTTTAGCCAAAGGAACCCATGCACATGTGCAGAGCCTCGATGCTGCCATTCATACCTATACCAATAATTTGTTGCATGCAAGAGTTTATCAATGACCTCTTCACGAAAGATTGTGAAGCGGTGATGTAGATAAAGGGATGTGGTGTGGGGGTTTCTAATCACATTGTCTATATGATGCTTGTTGGAGGCAATTTTGGAAGTATTGTCAGTTGGGAAAAGCTTATGCAATGTAGGCCACTTAGTGTCTGTTGCACTCAATGTGAAGAACAAAGTTCGGGAACCTATTTGGTTGATCATGTTTGTTAGATCAGCACGACACTTGTTCTAATAAGCCCGTGTCCCACGTAAGGCAGAGCCAAAATGCATCAGTTCTTCAACCAATTGTTTATCCGATAGGTTCTTGAGGTGGGCACGAAGATGTTCAATAGTTGTAGGAATATTGTCTTCAACTTTTCTTTTGATGAATATTGATGCAGTTGCTTGGCTACGATGTCTCATCATAAGATTTAGTAGGAAGTATCTAAACCGTGGATGTTGGCCAAATCTATTATCATGATATCACATAAGATGTAAGGCATACTCATGTAGTTGCACTTCCCTAGCTCGAGGTTGCATAGGTAGTGCATTTCCATGTGGAAAAAGTGTGGGGAATGTCATGTCAAAAAGCCCCTCAATAGTGTACTCATTTTATGGGATTTGAACTTATGTTGGGCCAATGAATGATGGTATCATTCTCATTTTCTATTTGTAAAAATTCCTTAATGATTTGCAACTCACAACGTTTATTTGGTAGCTTACCACAAATGATGTTGAATATTCCATTCCACTTTCTAGATCATCTTCATTATTAGTAGCTTCATTGTCTTTTGTTATGGGTTCTTCATTGTCGCTTTGAATTATATGAAGCATTTCTGAAATGTCTGTAGTACAATCAGGGAGTAGGGACAATGCATCAGCATTGATCTGAACATCTTGGTAGTATGGATCGTATTGTATTTTGTAGGCCAATGCATTGTGAACGCGACTTCTACTAACATAGCAATCGTAATGCCTCCCATGTGTATGAGTTCTTCAGACAATTAATAAGTCCAAGTCTTTGATTTTATGCGGCAAAGACTTAGTTATTGTTGTGATATCTTGTGGGAAGCTAATTGTGTGGCCACTATATTTGTATTGTCCGCCATGAGCATGGGTAACTTGCAATATTGGATTGACACGTGCAATTAGCATCTCTTCAACCTGAGTGAGAATGCCCAAAACATGTGGTTGTTCACCTGGGTCCATATTATTAGTCGAAGAGAATCAATGTATGCCTTTCTCTGAGCTACATCTTTTACATGTATGATTGTTGTTTGATGAACAAAGATGCATACCGGGATACCGTTCCCTACATATAGAACATGTGTGTAGGTTTGACAATGCATCTATTCTTTGGCAAAAAAATTTAGATGCCTCCATAAAGTTGGTTGACCAGCTCATTCCCTTGTTATTTGGACTCGTGTTTTGAGGCATTTGTGTTGGGAGTTGTGTTTCATTTTGTTTACTGTTTCCATGTTCTAGATTTGAACTAATTGATTCAGTGGGAATATATGTACTTGTAGAAGCTTGTGTGTGGTCAGGTATTGGCTTATCTGGTGTTTCTAGTAAGCGTTGGGTTCGTTGCATGCTACGACGAATACTTATTTCTTCTCTATGATGGGCATAATACAAGCAACTTCTCTTACGAGATTTCAGGGCTTTGTTTTAACTATTGGCTACTTGGCTTTCTAATTCTTCCATAGTGGAGTCCATCATATGGAATATAAACAAAAGATAAAATAAATATAAACAAAGAAAATGTGTATATTGCAACACCAGTAAAATGTGAAAATTACAAAATACATTTTTCTTGACTTATATGTTAGAGCAATATGATAAAAATGAAAACATATGTACGTATGAAAAAAATATGTTAAAGTGTGAATGTTCCAGTTGTGAAAAGTTCATGTGCATTTTGCTTTTTATTTATAGTAAGCATATAAATCAAGTTTTGAAGGGAGCCTGAAACCCTATACAAGGAAAATTCTCAATCGTATAGCGATTGGGGCAAAAAAGAGCACAAGCAAGCAAGGGAAAATAGACAAGAGTGGACAATTACAATCTTGTGATAGTTTACTTTTCGAAAACATTGCACATGTTAGCAATTTGATTTAATAAACGATTGCTTTCATTTGCGAAATCAATTGTGCCAACTTCTAAGACTGTTGATTTCAATCGTGATTCATTATTGTAGGTTTCATTTCTACTTGTCAGAGTGAATAGAAATTGTTTACATAGTACATTGTGAATCACCTCTTCACTATTTTCCGTAGCATCTTGCTTGAACTGCAGCATGTATAGTTCCTTCGTAGGCATGCCAATGATTTTAGTTGCTTCTTCAAAAGCAATTGCCCATAGAGTGCTCGTGTGATCTTGAAGTTTAATTTGAAGAACGTATCGATAATCACAATCTTCAAAGGTAGCTTCACACTTTGAACAATACCGTTTTTCGTCATCACTTTGTAGAGCTCTTTTCTTACATTGTTTCCCCTCGGTCTTAATGGGGCAAGCTGGATAACAGAATTAATTCGATTTGATAAATACTATTGTTGCTTTTACAATGCACTAGAGGGGTTTTGTTGTATCTGAAGACTCTTCTACGACGTTGGAAATGGTTTTCCGTGTGAGAAGTAGGGGCGCATCTAGAAGGTTTGTTGTGGATGTGAGAAAACCATTCCCATCTTGTGCAAACCAAGCCTGTAGTTGTGTTGTTTCTTCGGTTTCAGGGTTAATAAACAACTGGGTGGTAACTAAAGTGATCACAACCTTACCATTATATTCTATAATGCGACCATTTTTAATGGCAAGTACAGGTGACTTTTGTGCATGGTATAGTTCCTGGAGCTGTGCACCTTCCTTTTGAGTCGCTTGTCCCCACAGTCACATTTATAGTGAAGGTAGACATGTCTAGCAACTTGAGGCTCCTCCTAAGAACCTCTGTGCCATCTCTTCTTCTTATTGTAGAGGCAGGGTCCACACATATAACAATTCCTACTACATCAATTAAAGAATTGTTATTTGTATTCAGGATCTCATTAATGGGCATGAAAGAAAACTGATGTGTTGGAATTAAGTGATCATCATCAGTAAGAGTGACCTTTGAATCATCCATCAAAGTGATTTCCATTTGACTATTCAACTTATTGTAAAACTTATTAGCAGCTTTGATGGTCCCGCCAGAGATTGTATATACAGACCCAATGTGAACATTTTTGTAATGGAGGTTTGCAACTTCATTAAAGCAAGTCACACGCACTTCAGTGTTCTCACTGTTTACAATATCAAAGTTGAAAACTTGCCCGGTCCCTTTCTTTGTGTCAAATTGGTGGATCTCTTTTTTCATAGTTACACGACCTTTTATTGTCCACCTTGTCTGAAATGGATTCAAACTTTTAATAGGAGTGATAGTTGAGGTATCACTTTTCATGCGCAACGATGCATGTATCCCAAACATAATTTTTTTTGGGGTTGGTTGCATGGATGTGCCACTCTCATCAACATTTGTACATGAATTAGATGAAATCGCTATTGTTTCATGTATAGGCTGCTCTGGTTCTTTGAAGAGGAAGGTGGGATCCCCAACGACATCATGTTGTGTGCATGCAATCTCCAATTTAGAGATTACAATAAACCTATATGTATATAAAGCAAAATGCACTTTTAGTAATGCATAGTAACAAATAGAGATGGACATGTTCAATTTGAGAACAACATTAGAGTGGTTGGCTCACCTTGAGTTACAAATAGTAGGGCATGTGTACCATGTGAGCTGTACGATAGAACCCTTTTGAATTAGCTCTGAAGTTAAAAAATGGTTATACTTTCTTGGCAAGATTGCTTTTTGAAGATGCAATCCATCAGACAAATCTAATCTGTATCTAATGGTAGATTCATCGCCATGGCTAAATGTTGAAATATTGAAGACTTGGAGATGTGGATATATGTCTTTGGTGCCAGTGTTTATCAATGTGATTGCATTTTGTGTCAAAGAGCTAGACATAACCAAAGGGAGGTGAAGTAGCCCTATAAAACCCTATGAGTTGATAAGTATAGTCTAGTTTATAAGTAAAAATATACAAATTGAAAGCTGGATTCTTTTATAAAAGTGCAAAGCAAAACAAAGCATGCAATTTTCCTTATATATAAAATGGATTAAGTATTTAAAAAAGGAGATGTGTGCACCATAAAGGTTCCTTGGTTTTATTATCCTTGCTAGAAAGAATGCTTAAATACACATAAAAGCATCAAATACAATTTATAGAGTGAAGGTGATTGAAAATAACCAAGAGGAGGAAAA
>VDFB02257686.1:0-19040 GCA_007258455.2 Sequoia sempervirens | reverse complement strand
GAATTGTTGCCTTTGTTATATATAAAAGAGATATACTTGTTGCTGGGTTTTTCTCCCTCAAGAGGAGGGTTTTCCTAGGGTATCTGCTGTGTTATTGTCTGATTTTGAATTAATTTTTTGTGCATGTTAATCTGATCATTAAATCAACATGGTATCAGAGCGGGTGTAAAGAAGATCTTGATCAGATTTTTCGGACATATATTTGTTGTTAAGAGATTATAGAAGAATATCCGAGTCCAGATTTATTGTTGCATATAACATAGTGCTGGAGTGTATATCTGTTTGGTCGATCATTGGTGCATTTCCTAAGTTACTTATCATTGTTGTTGCTGTCGCCTATGAATGCCGCTTGTGTTTGCTAATCTGTGGAGCATCTAGCTTATCAACGGCTTTGTAACCTCCCTGTGAATATCTATTGGCGTTGGACCTGAATCTCCATAGCTGGGATAGATAGGACTATTTGTCGGGATTGCATTTGGATGGAATCATTCAACAAATGAGGACACAAAAAAATCTCAATTGTGGGTCACGGCTGAGTACCAGTCCAGGTCATTTGGAGGAGTGATACCTTTGGAGCTATCTGGCAGAGCCTTTGGCTTTGGCTGACTCCACACGACTCAAGCAGAGAGCGCTTCTCAGGGTCTATACAAGGTGAGAACTCAGATCACTTAAGATCGATTGTCAGGTATCTATTTAGTTGCGTCCATAATTTGGCCCTCCCGTTGCTACTTGGGAGACATGGAACACCACACGAATAGCTGCTTGCATCATCTAGCGGCACCGAACATTACTGGTCTCCCTTCATCTCAAGCAGATTCTGGAAGTAATTATTTATTCATCCGGAGCCCTAGCCTGAGAGCATTCTGAATTGTCGAAGATTTCATCTCATCGTGGGATCCACCAAGTGTCGATTGGAACATAACTGTGTCAGCTGTTGAGCTATTGAATGGAAAGGTTTGGCAACAGTTTATTTTTTTGAGCATGATTCAATATATGATTGTAAGGGAGTTCTAGCTCGATCTATCTTTATGCCTTTCTAGTAAAAATGAGATTTAGTTCGCGTTTCTTCATAGCAGGCGATCTATGTTTCAAAATCCTGAGTATACTGGTGTTGTGAAATTTGACTTAAACTTTACGGGTGTTGAGTTAATATTGAGTCTTGACGAGCTTCGATCATGACAGTGATTACTATATATATAACTTTTCTATGTCCCGCAATGCGTGTTTCATTCACGGGTCAAGTATTATTTTATGACTTTTTTGAAGATTCATATGCATCATGGTTGATTTGAGTCTGAGATAAATCTGGAGATTTCTTTTGCTGGCATCACTTATACTTCTTCCAGTGGTCGTTCAAATAATCCTTGTGGCGGAAATTGCAGAGGCATTAAAAATGCTGCTCAGGGAGTTGGACGATTCGCCCTATGTTTCACAGTCAAGAATTCAGTTCTGTTGAAGTGAAGCTTGTACCTGCTGCACGATGAACTCTGGGAGATCACTGCAGCGTGACTAGTGATGTTGACTGTTGTTACATTCGAGTCATGAGTGACTAGGTAGAACTGAGTTGGACCTTCAAGAAATGTGTTTCCCTGAGGAGAAGGCGTAATACAAATATAAATGACTCTGAGTTTATCTCTGTCATGAGAACATTGGGCCTGTGCCTTCTGGAACAATTTCTAGGTAGATCGTTGCTGGAGTGCATCGATAAATTTGAATGGTCCAAGACCATATTCAAATTTAATCAGCCACTACTACAGATTCTGAGTTAAGATGAGCCTTTGACAGGAGAAACAATTTTTTGTGGTGTACCAACAGAAAGAGATAAGTATTTGTTGTTTGTACTCTTACAATCATTTTTTTTCTAGGCTGAATTTCTTAGTTTGCTAAGTTGTTCAGGTCTAACTTTGTTTACTTGAATCATATGTGATTGGTAAAGATCATGATAGTGATCACTGGCATAATATCCCTTGGAGATGTCAACCATTCATTGCATTTCATTGTAAAGATCTTTGAGTGTGACTCTGAGATGAAAAGAGAAATGCAAATTCGTTGTGATAAGATGGTCACATCGATGTGCATGGACTGCAATAGTGCCTTGAGAAGGTTGGTCCTATATTGAATATGCTGGCTGCATAACGTGTGTTGTGCAGATTGTCTTTTGTTGTACTGATATTAGCACTCTCAATAGTAGCCAAAGATGGAAGAGAGTTATATCAAAATTCAAAAAAGATAAGTTTCCTTATCCCTTCATTTTGATCTTTTGATATATTTCTCTTTCAGGTTGATTTATTTATTCATGATTTAATATTGTTCATAAATTATTCTGTATTCTTGCTATAACTTGGAATAGTAAATCTTGTATGATTCTAGCCTTGATATTTCTTTGGATAGTTGTGAATTGTTGTAATCTCTCTCTATTGCTTTCAGGATAGCTCCAGAAGCAAGAAAGTGATGAGAGATTGCTTAGTGATGAAAAGCTTGAGGCATCTTGTAAGGAAGTCATGCCGACCAAAGAAATGATCAAGCATGAAGTCACAACTTGCAGCCATGAGACTGAGTTGGTGGCTAAAGGGAGTTCACTTCTAGAAGTCTTCTTTGCAATCTCTGAAGCAAGGATCAAGAGGGAGTTCAGTGACTCCCTGAGAAGAAGTGAAGGTTGCAATGTTGCAGGAATAGAGTGTTCTAAGAGGACAGCCCTATATCTCTACAAAAGTATATGCTGGAATTCATTTCTCTAAGGCCAAGCATTGCAAGCAATCTTAGACAATGAGGTCAGAAGATTGATGCAAGTACTTAAAGATGCAGATGAGAGCATTGAGAAGTACAAGGCAAGATTCATAGCTCATGGGTTTTCACAGAAAGAGGGAGTTGATTATGAAGAAACATTTGCTCTTGTTGCTCACTATTTTGAGGTACATGGGAGGAGTCTCATGTTTGCAAACTGAAGAAGGCATTGAATGGTCCTAGTCCTCATGCATGAGTGCGAAAGGATTGATCGTTACTGTCAAGTTTGAGCTTCTTGAAGAATGATGCTGGTTCAAATCTCTACTTCAAGGTAATCAATGGTGATGCATTAATTTTGGTTTTATATATGTTGGCAGTGCGATCCTTACTTTGGAAGATCACACAGTTCTTGAATGTAGAAGGGTGACACGAATTTGAGATAGGACAGGCTCATGCGTACTTCCTTGGCTTAGAAATTAGAAACCCCGGATGGAATGATTCTAAGTCAAGAGTACCACCATTGATATACTTAAGAGATTTGGCATGATGGATTGCATATCCATGTCTACACCTATGGAGACTAACCTACATAAGTTGAAGGAGGCTGCAGCTAGTTCAGAACTGGTGGATCCCACGATGTACAGGCAGTTGATTGGATCTTTGATGTATCTAGTTAAACACTAGACCAGATATCTGTTATGATGTGAGTACACTTAGTCAGTTTATGTGTGAACCGAGACGGATACATCTTGTTGCAGCTAAGCGTATCCTGAGATACTTGCGTGGCACAGTTGGATATGGGTTGAGGTACACTTTAGATCTTGAGACTTGGAATACATGGTTTTCTTGATTACGATTGGGCTGAGTTGTCCGCAGTCGGAAGAGCACCTGATTTATTTAGCCGGTTTGGAGTTCTGCTATGATTTCACAGTGCGGTAGAGAGCTGATCATGCAGCAGCGTGTAGCAGGTACAACAAAGTAGAAGTACATTGTAGCAGCAGCCCGGCTTGATTTGGCAAATGGCTCATGCGGAGTTGTTTAGACAATCAGTGAGCCTACCTCATTCATTGTGATATCGAGGAGTTGTGTGAAGCTCTCTTGTCAATCACGTGTTTTCATAGCCGAGAACCAAGCATGTTGGATCAAGTACCACTATGCTCCGGAGATATGGGTACTAAGAAGAGAATTTTAATACCGGTTAGAGGTACATTAGCGATGAAGCGGGCGGATATTCTCACCAAGCCTACGCCCGAGGGATAAAGTTTAGTACTTCGAGATAAGCTTGACTGGTGGAGAATCCAGCCTTGATGGAGAGTCTCAGTATCAGTGAAGCCTTGTTAATGCATTTTCTTCTGAGACGGAAGAATTTGAGGTGCAAGCCCTTGTTAATACATTTTCTTCTGAGACGGAAGAATTTGAGGTGCAAGTCCTTGTTAATACATTTTCTTCTGAGACGGAAGAATTTGAGGTGCAAGTCCTTGTTAATGCATTTTCCTCTGAGACGGAGGAATTTGAGGTGTAAGCCCTTGTTTCCACCCTCTGAGCTTGAGTCATGGTGGATGTCATGTGTGAGACTCCATGACATATCTTGTACTTGTGAATGTCACATTGAGGTGACAACATCACGCAAGTGATGAACACTTGTACACACCATAGTGTGGTTGTTGCCATTATGGTTGATATCGTATTGAGGCGATATCTAATATCACGTTGAGGTGATATTCTTCTTTTCACATCTGGTTGTAGCCAATGTGATGAGCATCATGTTGAGATGATTTGTCTTGAGCAGCTGGAAGTTCTCTCCCTAGCTGAGAGGGAGTGTTAATGTTATTGAGCAGCTTCGGGTTCATCCTTCCAGCCACGAGTGAAGACATAAATAAATGTAGCCTATCGGCTATTTATTTATATGAGTCATTTATTTAAAGTGGGCGCTTCTCTTGGCAACATTATAATTTCACTTGAGGCCGACCTTCCTTATGATTTGTATTTATTATTTATATTATTGTATTCTGGCCGACCTTGTAATATGAAGAGGTGCGACCTCTCTCACTTGTATATATACAAGGTCGCCTTCATCTCTTGATCATTAAGCAAGTCCGATTTATTCTATTCATTAAGGTGCGAATTTCTTCAAGAGCAGAAGTGCGAATTTTATCAAGAGGCAAGTCAAGTGCGAATCTCTCAAGTGCTGAGTGCGAATTATATCTAGAGCTGAGTGCGAACCTGATCAAGAGCAAATTGCGAATATCTTTGAAGGGCAGTTTTACATTGTCGAAGTGCGGTCATTATCGTTATTGTAACGTGTAGGTACGAAATTTGGCCTTTTGTTTGACCTCATTGCAAAGTGAATTGTTGCCACTTTATATATATAAGAGAGATCTTTGTTGTTGGGTTTTCTCCTCAAGAGGAGGGTTTTCAGGGGTATCTCTTTGTGTTATTTTGTTTGATTTAAATAAAGTTTGATGCATTAAATCTGATCATTAAATTTAACACATCCCCTCCACCCAAAAGAAAGCGAGGCCGTCTCGGATAGCAGGTAAACATTAAGTAATATCATCGAAAAAAAATAAAAAAATAAAGTAACATTAGGGAAAACTTGCCAAATTGATGACGATATTAGACAAGGACCTATAAACAAACTTGGAAGTGTAATTTGCAAACTCGAACTTGGACTATACTTGGAAAATCAATTGAGTGCGGTGGGGGTCAAGGGGCAGTGCCCCTTGTGGTGGTCTGGGGGCAACACCCCTTGCGGGGGTTTGGGGGCAGTTTCCCTAGTGGTCAACTTTGGAATACTTGGTGGGACGGTGGGGAGGGGGAATCTTTATATAATTTCTCCTTTCATGGGTGGCCATACAATTAGAGAAAAAATATGAACTGTTTCTTTTTTTAAAATTATTTGTCTTTTACATCCATTGCAAAGCAATATTTTAACTTTTATTATTATTTTTTCTTTTTTCTCATGTGGGGTTCGCTTATTATTTCCTTTTCAATTTCATTACTTTTTTTGAACCACTATATGTTACTTTTCCCTTTTTAATAAGGTTTCTATGAAGTTTGCTTTGATTTGATTTCGATATCATGTTGAAATAAACATGAGTAGGGTCTTTTGTAACATTTATTAGGACAAGTATCCATAGGCTCCAAGTCAAATATATTTTATAGATTATTTTGAAGCATTCTCTTGTATCCATTGTCATAAGAGCACTACCCCCTTTGTTTGACATATATGTTACATGTCTCAATGTGGCTAGCAAAAATCCATCTCTTGAGGACTTGGTGAATTTGTTTCAATAGGAAGATGCAATTCATGGTGAGACCTTAGACTCCCAACACAATGGGGCCCTTGCATCTCAGCAAAAGGGAAAGCAACCTGACTATTGGAGTGGTCCATTAGGTTCATTTAAATCCAAACAAGAAAACTCTTCTACATAGAAAAAGAAGTGTCTCAATTGTGGGAAAAAGGGACAATCTCCAAGAATGCCGGTACAATTCCCTTGCAAATAGTGAATCTAGTTAGTGAAAACAACAAAAGCATTCTCAAGGGGAAAAGAAGAAAAATCTTCATTGGCAGAAAAATCATAACACACAACATGACAACGTTGCTTCTATAGGCGATTCAGATAAAGAAGATTTCTTATATGCTACAAAAATTCAGGCTTCCGCTTTTGACAGTCTTTTAAGGTATGTTGATTTTGGTGCTTCCAGATACATTTGAGGAGAACAAGAGTGGTTTATAATCTCACCCCATCATCTTCATATGGGTGAGTTTCCCTTGGTGATGATACATCCTATGACATATAGGGTATTGTAGATATTTCATTACCACTCAAAATTCGCAAATGTCAAGTTACTAAGGTTCTCAATGTTTTAGGGCTCACAAAGAACTTCCTACCTATAAGTCAATTGCTAGAGCACAACTTGAAGGTTGAAATTGATCATCATCATAGTGATAAACTTTGTCTCATTTGAGACAAGACTTGTAATGGTGAAGTTGTTGCTTGTGCTTTAGGGGTTGGAAAATGTTTTAACTTGTTGATGTTAGTCATGAAGACAAGGCCCTTGCAGTCAAAGCCATTTCATCCACTACTCTTTGACATAGAGAATTTGGTCATCTCAATTTTGACTACCTTGCCTTGAGTAAAAGAGACATGGTGCGAGGACTTCCGACCATGCAGAAAACAATTTTTTTTTGCTCCAATTGTCTTGTCAATAAGCAATATTGGGCTCCTTTTCTTGTTGCAGAAACATGAGCTTCTAGTCCCTTGGAGTTGGTGCACATTGATTTGTACAGACCTCTGTGTGGACCTATGACACTCAATCCTAATAATGCTTGGTATGTTTTGCTTTCTGTGGATGACTATTCCAAAAAATATGGGTCTATTGCTTTACTCACAAAGATCAAGCTTTTGAGTAATTCAAAGCATTTTGAGCACTTGTAGAAAGGCCTTTTGGTCACTTTCTTAGAGCCCTTTGTTTAGATTGAGGGGGGGAATTCACTAGTAAGGATTTTTCACACTACGAACATGTGATTAAAAGATAGTTGACCATTACTTACATGCCTCAATAAAATAGTGTTGTCGTGAAGCATGATTGTACTATTGTGGAAACAATGCGATGTATGTTGAAGGATACGGATCTGGCTCTTGCATTCTATGTTGAAGTAATTTAGATAGTTGTGTACTTGTTGAATTGGGCACCCACCAAAGTGCTTGAAAATATCACACCTGAAAAAGCATGGATTGGGAAGAAGTCCTCAATTTCACATCTTAGAGTGTTTAGGTGTACAACTTTCATGCATGTTCCCAAGGTGCAAAGGACAATGTTGGATGACAAGTCCTTGAAATGTATTTTTCTTGGGTACATTTATACTTATTACATAAAATGACATTTAAGGAAGGCAATGACCAACATAGAGTAACATAAATAGAGATAATGAATGAAAAGTTACACAAAACATAGAAACCTACCTAAAACCTTGGTAAAGATAAAAACAATTTTAACCATAATATAAATAAATATGAATGACTAGTAAGACGGGGCCCAATTTGTATCCAATGTTATAATTGATATGTGCATGTGCATGCATGCCTGCATATGTGAGTCCATGGGTGTATGTGTGCGGGTTTGTGTTCTTGTGTGTGTATGCATTTGTGTGTGTGTGTACAATTGCTGGTGAGCATGTGAAATTTTTGGTGGGTGTTCTTTTAAATGACAACAGAGGTTTTGTAGATGCCACTCCAGATACAATCTCTCTTTATGAGATGGCTTATTTCTGCCCAATAATAGTGTAATTTATATACGTCTTTGCTGGGATATCCATTTGGTGAAGTACGACATCATTAATGATATAGCAGTAACCATTTCTGACGATTAACTACTACTAGGAATGTGTTCACAACATTTATCCAAAACTGGATATTTGCTCTTTAAGTTTCATGATAATTCTTGCAGACCTTGAAAGTCACTGAGCATTTGTTTCCCCCCTTTTATTGTTGAGATCTCTGCATTAATTCAGAAAATTGTTTGTATCCTCATCATTTCTACCAATGTCCAGTAAGCTGTGCAATGTTGCCTAAGTGTATATTTCCTGAATTGAAGATTAGTATCTAAGTGCAGTGAATATCTCAGGAAGGCATTTAGATAAATAATGCAAATGCATTATCTAAAGTGAACTATCCAGATCTTGAGCCTCTTTCAGTTTGGTTGAAGGAACCAATTTATTAGGCACATAATTTTTTGTTCATTTTGCAGCAATAGAACATATTAAGTGCTTTGTATATAAATCGACTCTGCAACCAGTGAGTATGAATTTTCACTTGCCTTTAGATTTGGAGATAAATTTTCATGATGTTAGTATGGTTACGGCAAGAACAGTTTGCCAATACGCTTGAAAAACATAAAATGATAAATATGAACTTGTGACATCTTTTTTCAATATTTGATTGCTTTATTGTCACTTTGAGAGGTTAGTAGCTGGTGCATCTTTTGAGCTTTGTGGATTCCAGTTAGGGAAAGTGAAATGGAAGTGTGACACATTTGATCACAGATGCATTAAAATAGAGAATACCAAATTCGGTTTAATTTTTTCTGTTACATAGTTGCATGACATGGTTTGTAAAGCAAATAGGCTTGAAAAACACCAACTGATAAGTCTGAACTGTTAATATCTTTTGTTTAATAATTGAATGCTTGACAATGAGTTGCACAAATGGTTTGAATTATATAACTTATGAAACACTTCATGGTATTTTACATGTTTCGAATATCGTTTCCTTTCTCCTCTTTTGTTTGGAGCAGTTCAGACAAGGATGAACAAGATAATGAGGTGGAGCCCTCCGTGTTGGGATTGCAAAGTCACTGGGATGCTGCATATGCAGATGAACTAGCAAACTTTCATGAGCATGGCCATGTTGGTGAAATTTCGTAAGTTGTTCTTCGGTTTTTTAATCACCTAGTTCCATTTATTTACAGGAAAATTTCGACTTCTGAGACTTAGTATTTTCCAATTTTTTTGATTATCTAGTTCCATTTATTTAGTATTGAATTTCAACTTTTGAGAAGGAGATAACGGGCATTTTTTAAACCATGGATTGTAGTAGATAATTATTGTGATTTTTTTTTTGATAAGTAGACTCTGACTGTGGGGTTGCTCCCTTTTGATTGAAAGCATAAAGATGAAAATACGTTTCAGTTTGTTGGATTATAACAGAGATCCAATCTTGTCACCTTCTGCAGGGCTCTATAAATGAAATGCCCCCATTATTACAAGATTCTTCCTATTTTCTACTTGCATATCCTACTATCTAAGACTACTGGGCTTAGATAAAACTTGAAGTAACAGAACACAGAACATGATATAAAGTTCTTACACAGTACATGAAGGATAAAGCTTGATTCTCATTCATTCATGGATTTGCAATAAGTACATCAAAAGCATAGCAACAGTCCCCGACTATGATCAATAAAGACGTATAAATAATCTGCCAATGTTGGTTAGGAATACCAACTCTCAACAACTACCAACCGACTACAACAATTGTCAGGGACTTAACATGTAAAACCAAAACATAATTATTTATTTATTTACTTACTGACTGGCTGACTAAAACATTTGCAATTTACTTTTGGCCAACTACAATGGAGCCAAAAATTGCTAGATCAAGTTGGAAGCACCACAAATTCTACTGATTCTGAGATTGCTGTGATGACTATCTGGGCTTGTTCGTTCTGAATTTTGAAAGTTTTGAAGAATCTGCTATGCAGGAAAATTTCAAATTTGTTTAAATAATGTATATTCTTGTGTATTTTAAAGATAAGAAACTGAAAAGTTTACAACATCCTCATTGCACTTTAACTCAAATCAGTCCACAGACTTGATTATGAAAACTGGCTATTACTCATCAGCACCCAGGATGGGTTCACTTTTTATAATGAAAGGTGTGCAAATGATGCTATCTACTAGTAATATATTAATGGTACATTAGAATGACAGCAATAAAGAAGTAATGCATGCATTTTCTCACACGGCATCAGTGTAGGGGAATATCTGAAAAGATAATATGGTTAACTAATAACTAATAAGATAGTAGATAGCTCAATGTGCAATGGCTAACAAAGATCATGAGCATAACATTCAAAAGATTACACTTTTCAGTTTTGTAGTGTCTCAGATAACCAAACCCAAAAAATAACTCACAAATGTCATAGTTGTAATACACTTCCCAAGCAGCCAATTGCCCTCAGGTTTGACTCTACTCTTTGGAATAATGACCTAGTCACTTCTTTCTGGAGTCATTGTCAAGTTTATTCCAAGTGTCAAGTCTACTCTTATACTTAAGCTTGTCAAGTTTTCATGAGTTTGAGTATCATTATGCTTAAAACACATTAATATAAACACAATAAGATGCAGCAAATAGGTTGTCAGATGTCTATTTGATACATGTTTTTAATATTTTATGTTCTTTTTGGTGTCTCATGAGTTGATGTTGAATGGTTTTAGATTTTTTTTTAATTATAATTTTTTTCCTAGTTTTTGCAGAGTAAGAGCCTTACTCTTTCTTCTTGTATTTGAATATGTAAGAGTACAGTGTGAGCTCTACTATTTCTTATTGGATGAAAATGTTTTCAGTAAATCTTAGAAATCTTTTGACAATGCCGAGACAATTCTGTATCATCCACTGTTCTCTGTTTGAATGTGATGCCATGGAATTACAGGAAAATTTGAACTTCATAAGAAGCAACAGGTATATGCATCCTCTGCAAATAGAAAGCAATTGCATCAATGTTCATAAATGACAAGAACACTTGATGGGACTGAAACATATATACGTCTTCTCAATGGGCTGTCTAAGGCATCTTAGAACCATTTAGAGAAGAAACTAAAGAAAATGTAATACAAAAAATGTAGGCTCAAAGTTAGGTGGTGTTCACCAATTGATATACAACTAGTGGCATACAAGAATTTTATCTTCCCTCATCCATCACTCATCAACTGAGAAGACTCTATATTTGCAATCATTGATCACAACTATGTAACTCTGATTGGAGAAGACTTGTCTGCTAGTATTCAAAACCAACCTTCTTCACAATGAGGCAAAGAAGTGAACACTGCTTGCTTCAGTTGAAATTGTTGTGTTTCTTGTTATTTGTTAGAACTTACATTATCTAACAGATTGGATTAGAATGACTGACAAGATATGCTTTTAATATTAGGTAGAGAGTATTTCAGAAGTGTGCTAATAAGACTCAGCTGTTTACTGGTCGATTTGGGAGAAAGAAAATTTTCGATTTTTTTGTTTTGTTTTGTATGAGCATCTTGTTTGTTCAAAATAGAGTATTAATATGCAAATGGACCAACCTGAATTGATTGTACTTACTTGCAATTACATAGGTATTTTGGGTTCTGTTGCTACAAATACCCATGTCTGTATTGGCATAAAAAAAATTCACCAAATTGTTTTTGAGTATAGTTTCACATGATTTTTGTTTCTGAGACAGTTACTGAATGACATTTTCTTGATTTCAGGTTTGGGGTTGAGGTTATGGAAACTGTTGCTGCATGGACAGCAAGACTCTGCTTAAGTCTTAAGCAGGGTAATAATTTAGATCAAGCAGATCTGGTCAACCTAAATTTAGAGGAATCAAATTCAGATGCAGTCACTAAAGATCTGGCAAACTTTAATGTGCTTGATGTAGGGACTGGAAATGGTCTATTCCTTCACGCACTTGCAAAGCAAGGGTATTGTTTGAAACTCTGTTGATTTCTATTTTGTGCAATGAATGTTTGCTTGCAGCATACTGTGTGCCTTAAAAAATTACCCTTATTTATGAAAACAACTGTTTTGTATGACTTAGCCATGGAATTTCTTTTTCATCTGCTATCTTTTCTCACTAAATATGGTAAATTTCTTTACACGTTTATTTAGTACTAATCCGTATAAATGACTCAAACTAATGTGGGACTGCTTTTCAAGGTTCATCTGACTTTTTATCCCATCAAATGCAAATTTTATCCACATGAAACAAGGTCCAAGAATATTTAGATGCCGGATTGGATATGATCTCAAGTTTGTCTCAAGTGATTTATACCTTATCTGGTGCCTAGTGTCTTTTGCTTTTTTTTTTGAGAAAATGTATTAATGGTAATATATCTTGTGTAGAAGCAACAAAATAGATCTAATAGTGCATTGATCTATTTATGACTATCCCATGGGACACATCCTCATGATTGTTTTTTCTATATTCAACTGACCAGGGTTTAGCCATAAATACAGCTCTTCTAGGAAATTTATTTAACACTCTTTGTGCAATAAAACTTTCTATTGCACCAATATCAATCAAAATAGAAATAGGAACTCCAAATAATGTACCTGTTGTCTCTATGGGAGTGATCTGGTACTCCGCTTGATGGTTATCCAAGGCTGTAAGAAATCCTTTGTTGGAAGGCTGCTTGCTGTATAGGTAAAGGGTTTCCTCGTTGTTGAGCTCCTTGACTCTTGTTTGGACATTGATTTGCATAGTGATCACCTCCTCAAGAGAAACATCCTCTAGGAGGTCCTCGCCTTTCAAAAGGTTTACCCGAATTATCACCATTCCTCTTGGGATTGTTTTTATTTTTCTTCTCATTCCTGGATTCATTTCAATTATTCTTGAATACTTTATCATTTTTCCTTCTAGCTTCTTGCTTATCATTTTATCCAAAAGGTTTACACTACAAACATTGAGTGTCGAACCATTATCAATGAGAGTACGCTTAATGCCACACTTGATACCATTATTGTTAATACTAGCCACTATCATCAAAGCATCATTTTGTTTTTGCACTTCTAATGGAGGTAACTCATCTTGATGAAAGGTAATGTCTAAGTTGACCGAGTTCATACCTTGAATTAGGGCTGCTACATCATTTGGTTGCGCACTAGGAGGAATACCAACTTGTTGTAAGGCATTTTGAAGCATGCTATGATAATTAGGTGATGCTTGAATAAGATCCCATAAAGAAATCTTAGTAGGAGTGTTGCATAGTTGTTCTACAAGATCATACTCCTTTCCATTATGGAAAGGCAAATGAGGAACACTAGGCAAGATAGGTTGAGGTAATGGTAATGAAGTAGGTATGGTTTGTGGTTGCCTATTGTTCCTTGTGTTATATGTATGAGCAATGGTACTATAATTTGGTTGTTGCGACTCCTGGAGGTTGTGGTTGGTGTTGTGGTGGTCCTATGATAATAAGTGGCTTAGGAGATGACTTAGGAAGTCCAATAATTAGAGATAGACTTATTCTTATTTTGATGATCTTTTAGCAAAGGGGAGTCTAATGTCACCTCATCATCTTCATCTAAGGAAGCCACATTACTATTGTTTCAAGGACATGTATCCATACTATCATCATCTTGCACTGTGATATATCTTCCCTAGTAGGAGAGTTTTTAGGAGAGGAGCAAACAAGATTGTCATGACATTCAATGGTTAGATCTTCTAAAATATCTTCATCACAAGTAGGGGAGGTATCTAGAGAAGAACAACTATGATTTTCTTGCTTATCAATGATGGCATCCTCTTGTTCAATAATGTCTTCCCAAGTAGGAGAAGAGAAACAAATAGGATTCTCATGGCTCTCAATGATGGGTAACACCAAAATATCTTCTTCACAAATACGAGAGATATTGGGAGAAGAACAAACTTGATTGTCATGATTGTCCATGATTGTTTTCTCTTTCACTAATGTAGTTTCAAACATGGGAGAGGGATCAATGAAAAACAAGAAAAGAGGAGAAATGACTTCATATTCATATATGCTTGTAACAACAATTTCTTAGAGTATTCAACAAGATTTGAAAATAGAACATGAAGTATGATAACAAGAGACTTTTGTAATGAAAACATGATGTAATAATTGTTCTATAGATCTGAAATGCAACGGTTTTCCCAATTTGCAATGCCTAAACTAAATGGATGATTAGACCTAATGCATAAAATAGAAATTCCCGAAAATTACTAGACTGAAACAGTGGTTTACCAACGGATTTGGGAAGTGTAGAGCAAAAATGCCTAGAAAAGTTGGTTTTAATGGGCCCTCAAGGACTCATTCGCCCAAGGGCGAATGGGTCCTTGTACAGGGTTTTTAAAAATGAAAAATGCAAATTATGAATTATTATTTGTGCTTTCTGTTCCAGGTTGTAAATTTGTGCTTTCTGTTCCAGGTTGTAAACTGTGGTTTTTGTAAATTTTTTTTCCAATTTTTGGTGTCTAAATGTAAGTGTAATAAAGGACAAAAAGTGAACAAAGATGACACTTTTTAAATGCAATTTTGACTAAATTTTCTAATGTAAATGACTGAAAATACACTAATATGCAAGTACTATGCAAAATCAATGTGATTTATATGCAATTTTTTGAATTTTTCAGATTTTAAATAATGTAAAATGCAAAACAAAAAGTGAACAAAAGATGACACTTTTTAAATGCAATTTTGACTAAATTTTTTAATGTAAATGATTGAAAATACACTAATATGCAAGTACTATCCAAAATCAATGTGATTTATACAGTGTTACAAGACTTGGACTCGCCTTGGACTCAACAAGCCAATTTTTGACTCGGACTTGGACTAGGAGCCCAGGTTCGGCAAATAGAAAAACCCAAGAAATTCAAAGATTTTTAAGGATTTAAAACTTGTTTCATGCACCCTTTAATAAATAAACCTTAAAGACACAATAACATCATCAAATAGAAATTACTATGATCCCATACACAAACATACATCAATCACATAACTATAAACGCAAATTTTAGTTGAAGGAAATAACACATTCAGATATATAAATATTGTCAAATGTATACAAAACTCATGGAATATGAAATCCATGGCATCAAAACAAATATCAAAACTAAAAATATAAGTCTATGGCTTAGAAGAGCTTGCATTACTCATCACAACAAGTCATGCGCTAGTGTCTAAGATAGGTCATAGATGATGATGTAGCCATGATATTTGCTTGTGTCTCAATGATTGGTGTGTATATTCAAGTGAGGAATTTATTATTAAAATTTTATTGTAGCCTTCAAGACTGCATGTTTTGTTGTCTAATGTATGGAACAAGATAATCCTTGATTATGGCTTTGACTACGAAAGATGCAAAGATTTACAACAGGGGATATGTATTTTGTAGGTTTAATGATCATGATTCGTCATTGGCCTATAACATGCTTAGACCTATAGTTTGATGAGATTTGGAAACACTTAACAAGGTCAGAGGGCCCTAAGCGGGGTCAAGGCGAAGCCCCTAAGGCCTCTGAGGCCCGGTGCCCCGGCTGGCCCAGGTCGAGGGGCAGCACCCCTTGTGGGGGTCACAGGGCAGCATGCAGGTCTGCCTACAATAGCAATATAGAGTCAGAGCCCCCACCACCAAGCCCAAATGAAGACCTTTGAAACCACACAAACCTTCATGGCGCACACCATTTAATTAAAAAATTTGTAAATGAAAGATTGCAATTTTTTTTTTTAAATTTAATTAAAATGGCCGAGTTTGAGGCACGAAACTCGACGAGTTTGCCGAGTCCGACGAGTCTCGGCGAGTACTCGGCAGCTGAGTCTTTGGGACTCGTTTAGGGTCACTCGCCTCGAGACTCGCAAGTTCTCGTTGAGTTTGGGTGAGTCTTGTAACTATGGATTTATATGAAATTTTTTGGATTTTTCAGATTTTAAATAATGTAAAATGCAAATTTAAAACCCTAGATGAAATGCAAACTAATGCAATTTTAACAACCCTAGATGAAATGCAAACTAATGCAATGCAATGCAAACTAGTGCAACTCCTAGATCTAGGGTTTTAATGAACTCCAATTTCAGAAATTTAGATGTTACAATGTCGGGTTCACCAAAATGAAGTGAAGGAAAATGGGGTTTAACCAAAATGGATATGAAATGGGGTGTGTGGGCCTAGCTTTCTCCTATTTCATTAGGAAATGAGATCGCCAAAGGTAGGATTGACTTTCAACCCTAGGTGAGTCAACCCTATTGGAGATCTTGCAAATTTCCTTATGATTGAGGACGGGGTAAAATCTGCTTGAACAACACTTTGGGGAGAAAAACAAAAAATAGTAGACAAACTCAATTATGCAATGTGAAACTTGAATCATCAATTTAAAGTATAAAACTATCAGAAACAACAAACTTCCGGCAGATTTGAGAAGGTTAAGACACTGTACACCTGTCACCAAAAGTTGTTGCTGAGTGTCCTCTTGTGACAGATTCAGCCTAGGGCGAACGAGGCTTTGTAGTGCTTTTTTGCTCAACTTTTGAGGTCCTTTGAAGATGATAATAATCATAAGAAGAATGATGATTTCCTCTAAAACATGCGACCCTCCTTTCTCATTAACCACCACCTAATAATAGTAAAAACTGCCAACTTAATGGCACACAATGCTGTTTTAGCTCATGCCCCTCCACTATGCTTTCATTAAAGGGCATTAATATCTCTGTTAAAGCTTGGAATATAGCCTTCGATGGAGGCATTAAGCCTCACGTAGAGAGGTTTAAACTGTTTTCCTTTATTTAATTCCCTAGACATGCTTTGAATGACATGCTAATTGTTTCATAACAGCCACACCTCCCTTCATAAGTTGTTGGCATTTTTTTTTTTTTTTCAAAAGGTGCAATGCACCCATATTATTAGGGGTAAACGCTTTTGACTGGAGCTATGAACCGGGTACAAGAAACTACAAGAAACAACCAAACCCGCGAGCACATTGGCCCAGTGAAGGCACAAGGCTTGTGAGCACTTTGGCCTAGCGAGGGTTTGAACCCTGGTGGCCGTCACTACAACCAAGCGACTTGACCACCGAACCACGGCCATATCGACATAAGCTGTTGACATTAATACTAATCAATAAAATATATTATATATATATTTATATTTTCACATATATATATATTTTTAAAATTCATTTAAGTAATAATTAAATAAACTTTTATAATAATAGGTAAATCATAAAGACGATAAGACATAATAATAATATCTTCTTTTCATTATTGCTAAAGACTTAATCAAAGATCGAATATGATTACGACCTAACCATATGACCCGACCACACTAGCCAAGACAGAAGATAAACTCAACGACAATACAGGGTTACTTACCCAGATTTGATACAAAATCCTACTCGAGTGTGTGATTGACTCAACAATGGCATTTACTCGTTTGTTTACCCATGTCTATACTCTTCTCTCCTGTGATACTCTTCCTCTCCATCTGGGAAGGTAAAAATCTGCTTCTGCATTCAACTTAGAAGGCCATCCAAACTGTTAGTTTGTTATTAGCCACGATGTCATAATCATTGATTAACAACAATAATCATTACAATCAAAACATTTTACATTGCATTATAATTTCATCAAAATATCAACTGACATAAAATCATCCATTAATGTCAAAAACACATTTTTAATGTAAAAGTTAAAAGTAATTGCAAATTAAAATTTGGGGTGTAACAAATTTCACCAAATTAGATCAAATCCAACTGATGTAAATCGTTCCCAAAGGATTGATATTTTTGTCCTCAATTCGCTATGCAATCCTAGAGGGTTTTCATCCTCAAAAGCTTGAAACTGAAAATTTGAATTCACAATGATGATAATTGCTGATTTGATTTGAGCCTTGACTTCTCTTTTATAGGTGTTTTACGGGCCCTTTATTTATTTTATTTTTATTTTAATTAACTTTTCCCTCCAAGTATATAAATACTTGTAAATTACATCTAAAGGCCCATTTTGAAATACATTTTGAATAAAATGGTAAAAACACTCATTTATACATTATATTAATATAGGACCTATAATAATATTTAAGTTGCCCATTTGAAAATAAAGTAATTGGGCTCAAGCTAAAATATTATTAATTCTTTTAGTTATGAAAATGGGACATGACAAGTCAGCAATCTTTAGATCTCTTGCCATGCAAGAGATGTGTGCATTAAGTCATAGTTTGTAATAAATTCAATAAGATACTTGGATTGAGTCTAGGATTGTGTATGTTGAAAAGGTGGGTGGAGAGGATCAATTTAGACATGTGATTTCTATGCCTATCGCAGTGCTACAACCACACAATTTTGCTAGGTACCTTCAAAACAAGGCACAATATTTTTACTAGATTTAGAAGTTTCTTCTTATGGAATCAGATCATCTAGAGCTAATGCATATGAATCAATTTGTGCTGAATTTTTCACTGCATGATTGTTCTTACCCCCCTTGAATCTTTGGATCTTTGAGAAATTTTTGTAGAGGTTTTAGGCTATATGCTATGTTACCGAGTTCTTCATTTTTGCCCAGCATGCCCACTCTTGGAGCTCTTGGGCACGGGTCCCAAGGTGCTGCCAGGCAGAAAATGTTAATTTGAATCATCCTTTTTTGTTGCAGTAGTTTGTGATCTGTTTTAGCTTGGGTTTCAAATTAATTTCAAAGGTATTATTTCATTATCAGCTTCTTAAATGTTGCTTGTCAATTTAGTGGATTTATAAAATATTTATTTCAGTATAAACATTGACATTAATCCAATATTGTAATAACTAGATGGTTTATTGTTAGATCCCTATTATCATTGTAAGTTTGTAATTGTAATGATCTTCATTTGAATCGTGACTTTAGACATATATGATATATGACATAATATTGAAATTTTGAACTATCTATTGGCATTTATCTTTATCACTACCATTGATCAATGATTCAATGATGAATTGATGACTGATGATTGATGAAGTATACTATATCATACTATCAAATGTATTTACAATTTTGTATATTTTTAATTTTT
>VDFB02257685.1:0-19689 GCA_007258455.2 Sequoia sempervirens | reverse complement strand
ACTATGGATTTATATGAAATTTTTTGGATTTTTCAGATTTTAAATAATGTAAAATGCAAATTTAAAACCCTAGATGAAATGCAAACTAATGCAATTTTAACAACCCTAGATGAAATGCAAACTAATGCAATGCAATGCAAACTAGTGCAACTCCTAGATCTAGGGTTTTAATGAACTCCAATTTCAGAAATTTAGATGTTACAATGTCGGGTTCACCAAAATGAAGTGAAGGAAAATGGGGTTTAACCAAAATGGATATGAAATGGGGTGTGTGGGCCTAGCTTTCTCCTATTTCATTAGGAAATGAGATCGCCAAAGGTAGGATTGACTTTCAACCCTAGGTGAGTCAACCCTATTGGAGATCTTGCAAATTTCCTTATGATTGAGGACGGGGTAAAATCTGCTTGAACAACACTTTGGGGAGAAAAACAAAAAATAGTAGACAAACTCAATTATGCAATGTGAAACTTGAATCATCAATTTAAAGTATAAAACTATCAGAAACAACAAACTTCCGGCAGATTTGAGAAGGTTAAGACACTGTACACCTGTCACCAAAAGTTGTTGCTGAGTGTCCTCTTGTGACAGATTCAGCCTAGGGCGAACGAGGCTTTGTAGTGCTTTTTTGCTCAACTTTTGAGGTCCTTTGAAGATGATAATAATCATAAGAAGAATGATGATTTCCTCTAAAACATGCGACCCTCCTTTCTCATTAACCACCACCTAATAATAGTAAAAACTGCCAACTTAATGGCACACAATGCTGTTTTAGCTCATGCCCCTCCACTATGCTTTCATTAAAGGGCATTAATATCTCTGTTAAAGCTTGGAATATAGCCTTCGATGGAGGCATTAAGCCTCACGTAGAGAGGTTTAAACTGTTTTCCTTTATTTAATTCCCTAGACATGCTTTGAATGACATGCTAATTGTTTCATAACAGCCACACCTCCCTTCATAAGTTGTTGGCATTTTTTTTTTTTTTTCAAAAGGTGCAATGCACCCATATTATTAGGGGTAAACGCTTTTGACTGGAGCTATGAACCGGGTACAAGAAACTACAAGAAACAACCAAACCCGCGAGCACATTGGCCCAGTGAAGGCACAAGGCTTGCGAGCACTTTGGCCTAGCGAGGGTTTGAACCCTGGTGGCCGTCACTACAACCAAGCGACTTGACCACCGAACCACGGCCATATCGGCATAAGCTGTTGGCATTAATACTAATCAATAAAATATATTATATATATAATTTATATATATGTATATATTTATGTATATTTATATTTTCACATATATATATTTTTAAAATTCATTTAAGTAATAATTAAATAAACTTTTATAATAATAGGTAAATCATAAAGACGATAAGACATAATAATAATATCTTCTTTTCATTATTGCTAAAGACTTAATCAAAGATCGAATATGATTACGACCTAACCATATGACCCGACCACACTAGCCAAGACAGAAGATAAACTCAACGACAATACAGGGTTACTTACCCAGATTTGATACAAAATCCTACTCGAGTGTGTGATTGACTCAACAATGGCATTTACTCGTTTGTTTACCCATGTCTATACTCTTCTCTCCTGTGATACTCTTCCTCTCCATCTGGGAAGGTAAAAATCTGCTTCTGCATTCAACTTAGAAGGCCATCCAAACTGTTAGTTTGTTATTAGCCACGATGTCATAATCATTGATTAACAACAATAATCATTACAATCAAAACATTTTACATTGCATTATAATTTCATCAAAATATCAACTGACATAAAATCATCCATTAATGTCAAAAACACATTTTTAATGTAAAAGTTAAAAGTAATTGCAAATTAAAATTTGGGGTGTAACAAATTTCACCAAATTAGATCAAATCCAACTGATGTAAATCGTTCCCAAAGGATTGATATTTTTGTCCTCAATTCGCTATGCAATCCTAGAGGGTTTTCATCCTCAAAAGCTTGAAACTGAAAATTTGAATTCACAATGATGATAATTGCTGATTTGATTTGAGCCTTGACTTCTCTTTTATAGGTGTTTTACGGGCCCTTTATTTATTTTATTTTTATTTTAATTAACTTTTCCCTCCAAGTATATAAATACTTGTAAATTACATCTAAAGGCCCATTTTGAAATACATTTTGAATAAAATGGTAAAAACACTCATTTATACATTATATTAATATAGGACCTATAATAATATTTAAGTTGCCCATTTGAAAATAAAGTAATTGGGCTCAAGCTAAAATATTATTAATTCTTTTAGTTATGAAAATGGGACATGACAAGTCAGCAATCTTTAGATCTCTTGCCATGCAAGAGATGTGTGCATTAAGTCATAGTTTGTAATAAATTCAATAAGATACTTGGATTGAGTCTAGGATTGTGTATGTTGAAAAGGTGGGTGGAGAGGATCAATTTAGACATGTGATTTCTATGCCCATCGTAGTGCTACAGCCACACAATTTTGCTAGGTACCTTCAAAACAACGCACAATATTTTTACTAGATTTAGAAGTTTCTTCTTATGGAATCAGATCATCTAGAGCTAATGCATATGAATCAATTTGTGCTGAATTTTTCACTGCATGATTGTTCTTACCCCCCTTGAATTTTTGGATCTTTGAGAAATTTTTGTAGAGGTTTTAGGCTATATGCTATGTTACCGAGTTCTTCATTTTTGCCCAGCATGCCCACTCTTGGAGCTCTTGGGCACGGGTCCTTGCTGGGGAGTGCCTAGGAGAGCCCAGGCAGCCCTGGGTTCTCTGTGGGTCCTTCTTGGGCGCTCCCAAGGTGCTGCCAGGCAGAAAATGTTAATTTGAATCATCCTTTTTTGTTGCAGTAGTTTGTGATCTGTTTTAGCTTGGGTTTCAAATTAATTTCAAAGGTATTATTTCATTATCAGCTTCTTAAATGTTGCTTGTCAATTTAGTGGATTTATAAAATATTTATTTCAGTATAAACATTGACATTAATCCAATATTGTAATAACTAGATGGTTTATCGTCAGATCCCTATTATCATTGTAAGTTTGTAATTGTAATGATCTTCATTTGAATCGTGACTTTAGACATATATGATATATGACATAATATTGAAATTTTGAACTATCAATTGGCATTTATCTTTATCACTACCATTGATCAATGATTCAATGATGAATTGATGACTGATGATTGATGAAGTATACTATATCATACTATCAAATGTATTTACAATTTTGTATATTTTTAATTTTTTGCACATATATATATATATATATACAACCGTACCCAAACGTACCGTATTTCAGGGAAAAAAATCGCTGTACCAGCGTACCCATATCCGTGCCCGGTCCCGTACCAGAACCGACAACTTAGGCTATATGCTATTTAATGTCCCCATTTTGGCCATACGCTCTTTTTGTGATAGCCTATTTTGAAATCCGTAGGTTGATCAGAAGTGAAATTAGGGTTTCCTTCGCTTGGTGGTTTTTGGCATTTCTCGGGATTTACTATTTTTAGTAAGTTCTAATTTTGGCAGTGGTCCAGTTGGCAGCTCTTCAGTAAGTTTCCTTTTCAGTTGGAGTAGTTGTTTGGTTTTGTTTCTAGCTTTTTGGAGCAATTTTTGGAGAAATCATTTAATTAAAGGCAATTAATGTTATATTTTAATATTGACCCCTTGGCCTAATGAGATGACTTGAAGTTGTGTTAAAAAGGTGGTCATAAAGGGTGGACGCCTCATAAAGGAAATATTTGATATTTCATAAAGTCTTTAATGCCTTGGAGTTTGGACACCAAAAGGTGATGAAATAAAGTGATTTCAAATTAAAAAAATATAGATGTTTCAAAAAGGGAACTTTTGGCATCCCTTTCTTGGAGGAGTTTTGGGAATTTGAGAAGTCACCTCTTTTTCTATAAAAGAGAAGTTTTGCTCCAGCTTTCTTCATTCATGAACTTATGCTAATGTTATGCTGTCGAGATGACAACTTGATTTCTACTTCGAGGGATGCATACCTCCTAGTTCCAATCCAATTTCGTGTTTGAAAGACAACACCTAGTTGGTCTTTTTGCTGCTTCTCAATCAGACTAGCAGATTGTGCTTCAAAGTTGGTGAATTTTGGTGAGAATTTCAGTTTTAATGTTGCTGGTGTATACACAGCTGAAGGTGTTTTTCATTTACAGCTTTTGGTGTGAATTTAATTTGGTTATGGGTATTTGATCATTGCAATTCTATGACTATGGCGACCATAATTGAAGGTTTTCAGATTTTAATTCAAAGTTTCTGATTTTTCCAAGTGAAATCGCCCCTCTTGAGGGCCGTACCTTTTCATGAGAGCTTTGGAATTCGTGCAAGAAATATATCTTGAGTTTTGATGCAGATTTATGGTCTGATTTTGGGCGCCAACCTCCTAGAAAGCATCTGCAATTGATTTCATTCAATTCGGAGGTAATTTGGTAAAGTTATGAGCATTTCATTGAGTCACAGGGTGCTGGTTTACAGTTTCAGTTTGCTGGTTTTTATTATCAGACTTCAATAAGATCAGATTTTGGCTTCATTTTCAGTGTTTGAGAGCTTTGTAATTTGAGAGGATCATTCTTCACATATTGGCATTGTTTTATCATTGTAATACTAGTAAATTGCAAAGTATTTTGATTGTAAGGTTGTGCATTAGTAGTACTAATCCAACCATTTGTTATTGCTGCATTTACTTGTAATTCCTAAAGCAAACATTAATTACCCCTGGATGGTTTACCGCCAGTGTGGAGAATAAACTTTGTATCTCTCATTTGTACCCACTGAAAAGTGGTGAATCCCCACTCACGAGTGGATGCCTGCCGCAGCGGATGAATTAGTTTTGCATTGTAATGTTTTTCCCCCCACTATTCAAGTGGTAGTGTGGAAACTCTCATGGCTGGTTATCCACCTAAGTTCATTTCAATTTGTAATAGGTACTCCGCCATATGTTAGCACCTCGCCTTCAAAAGGATCTTGTGTGCACATTCTTGGCGTTGAGTCTTATCATTTACTTTCAGTTGTATTCAGTTTCAGTTATTGAGTTATTTAGATCCTAGGGATCCTCGACCATATGCCCGCCCCTCTTCCCTCAGTGGCTTTAGGGGCATTCTTGGTTAGAGTTACTATTCCACATTGTTTTGGTTTTGGAGCTAACCTTAAGGTCCGTGTTGCATTGTAATTGATACTGAAAATCAAGAAAAAATTAAGGGGCTTATTTCATGCTATCACAATTGAACTCTTAGCTCATCAAGAGAGGTTGATACTTTTCCTAGCCTATAAATGGTTTTGTGTAACCCATTTTTTCCCTTTGTTCTAACTTGTAAAAGAGCATCTTCATGTTTCACATTGTTTGTATTGTATTCCCCAATGTTTTACAGTTTTTGCTATGTAGTATTGTATTTCCCTTTTCAGTAATGTGGCATCGTGTTTTGTCTTCATTTAGGTGATTTAGGAATAGCCTGACTCTATTGCTCAATTGATAAAGCATTGTTCTACTTGTAAAAATAGACTTTGAAGAGCTATGCTGCAAGCATATGCCATGGTCTCCACACAAAGCCAATTGTTGTACAGTTGTAGCCTTACAAAAACTTTGTTTTGAATCAAGTTTCAAGTTGAAGTTATTGGTCTGAGTGGTCTTAAGTGCAAAAGTATTTTGTAAGTTGTCTTGTCATCTTTTGTCCTTTCCTAACCTTTGTAGGATCATAGAATAATATTCTTCATGGAGGAGAGAAGAAGTTTTTGGTGACTAAGAATAAGAGTGCACTTGGATATGGGTAGGTTAAAATCAAATGAGTATGCACTTCATAATGAGGAAATTCAATAATTGAGAGTTGTTTTGTGAGGTGCATGTGTTAGGTGAAGGCCACACTTGATAAAAGGAATTGAAAATTGAGATATTGCTCAAACAGGCATGAATCACAATGGAGATGTGTGCCAAACAATGAAAGTAGGAAATTCAAAATGATCAAGGCATCGACATTAGTGTATGCTTGACCTCTAATAGGCACCTCATAAAGGTAATCAATTTGTGTTCAAAATGAGGTTCGATGGTTAAGTTTAACGGTGGGCTTCAAGTGTGAATGTGCACTTGTATACATAAAATAGTCCACTCTAAGTGTGCACCTTATAAAGGTATTTTTTTATCAAAGATGTGTTCTATGAAGAGAAATTTGTCTACAAAGATGAATGCTAGTATTCAGGCATGTGTTGGGAGATGGATGTTGTCATGCTTCCTTTTTGTAATAATCTATGTTATGGATCAAATTGTCTATTTCCTATTTTTTGCATATATCTTGACCCAATTTTGTGTATGCATTCTTCATCGCCATCACCCATGCCTTCACCTGAGGCCTCTAAAGTTTCTAGTTTGTGTAAGTTATTGACGTTTTGGAGTTTCCCTTCTTGGCATGCCCTTTCCCCTATTTCCATTGGGGTATTGGACTTTCCCATATTGTCATACCTCCCGTTCTTTCCCCACTTTCATTCCTTATTCTATAGGGACTTCGGAGTTTCCCATACTGTCATACCTTTTCCAAACCCCGCTCCTTCTCAAGTCTACATCGAAGAATTGGACTTCCTCTCACCAGTATGCCTCCTTGATCCCCCGCCCTCAACTTATGGTATGAGTCATGGAGTACCCTTGACACCTGAACTCTGACATTTTTGCCTCTTTTCATTATTCACCTCACCTACCTACTTGTATAACCAAATTGCCATTAATTCTCAGTTGGATGAGGCTTCTTTCAAAAGATTCTATGGGCTTAAAAAATCATTTAATAATGGGGATGTGAATATCTGTGGACCTCAAGTGGTGCAAACAAGGGAGACAACCTTGGCTGCCATTAATGTGGCATGATTTCAAGAACGATGTTCCCTATGCCTTCAAAGTACATTCCAATGCATGTGGCATGATTTCGAGAACTCGAAGGAGAATGCCACTTGTCGGGTATGGGCATTCTCTATTGTGTTCTAGCCATGAGATTTGGCATTCAATGCAATCTTTGACTTTCTTCCAGTGGGTATTAAGGGGTTGAGGTTTGAACAAAATAAGCATTAAGGAAATATTCCAAACCCTAGCCCATAGTTATTTTGAACCCTAGCATTCGAGCACACAGATTCGAGGATGGAAATCCGTAGATTCACAGTAGGTCAAAGGACAAAAACGTTGAAAATCTTGCACACCAAAGGACAAAAACCTTGTTGGTTGAAGGAGCGATTCTCAACCAAAGGCCGTGTTTGAGCTTTAATGGTGGCTGATATTGGCAATATTGAGTTGGTGTGACACTTATAGTTGTCATGGGAGAGTAGATTAGTGATATTTGAGCTCTCATGGTGGCAATTTTCATCTTCATCCCATCTATGTGATGTGTAATGAGTTATTGTAGATCCCCAACTAAGTAGTTACAATTTTGTGCTATTATTATAACATTGTTGCAAACTAAGTAGAGTAGTTATAGTTTGTTGTTATGGGTGGTCAGCTATTGTTCTTCTTATTATTATTATTATTATTTGATATATGAAAATGGCTAAAGGGAGCCACACCCAAATACAGAAGGATCAGAATGTTGTAGCTCAACACCAACCAGTGAGCCCGTAGGGGAAAGGTGAACCAGGCAGATAAACCACCACGAGGTTGGGAGCAAGACGCCACACCAACACACCATCCTTTAGCACCTTGCAACAACACAGCAAGGAAATGAACATTCCCACAACACATTGCAGCTATTGTTCTTATTTTTATTGTAGTTGTATTCCGATTGGATATTGCTATGGCAGCAACATTCTGTAAAGCATTTCCGACCTATTTAATATGAAAATAGTTTGCAATTTATCTTCCATTGTGAGTCTAATTCATGATTTGGGTTATCCATGTAAATGCATGAATGAAACAAAATTTTTGTGTGTTTGCTAGATCTGGGTAGAACATATGAGGGTTTTCCATTTAGGGCCTGATAGTATAGTCTAAAGCCTAATAATTGGATATTAAAGTTGCTATATAAATGTTAACATAATCTAGGGTTTTATAAGGTTTGGTTTTACGTATTTTTGAGTTATTAATGTTGTGGGTAAACATTGATGCAAATTTAGCATTTGTATGGTGTAGACTTAAATATTATTAAATTTGTCAAATATTTACCCAAAATATTTGGTTGTGACATTATAAGGTATATCAGAGTAGCTGGTTCAAATAATATTTGTAGAAGGTTTAAGAAATATTTGCAGTCATATTTAAGAAGGAAATTATAGATACACGCCTATACAAAGGATACATTTAAAGTCTTAATTTTTTTTGACTTCAATTCAAGGGTATGCGTCAAGGATTAGAGACATGCCTATACAAGGTGTGGATAATTCTCCGGCACATGAGGAAATGTAGAGTTGCACCTTAGTTAAAGAAGCAAATTCACACTTTATAAGGAGGCTAGTGCATATGCATGCATGAGAAAATATGGATGTGTCTATCTTAATTAGCATGAGTCATGATCACATTCTAATATATATGTGTGCGCTTGGGCAAGAAGACACATCTTGAAGAAGGAAAATCAAGCATTAAATAACTTCCATTCATTGGTGCATGCCTGAGCTGAGAGCACGCTTGAAATTGAGAGAATACCTCATAAACGAAAAAAAAAGGATTGGTTTGCAAAACCCATTGGTAGGTGTGTGCTTGGAGTGAGGTGCACACCTCAATAAAGAAAAATTCAAAACACCTTTAGATCCATTGTCAGGTGCATGCCTAAGTGCACACCTCAACAAAGATTCTTTTTAGCTCACATCAAAGTTTGAAAACACCATTGTCAGATGTGTGTTTGAGAAGGGCACAATTGTATAATTGAAAAAATAGATATAAAAAAAAAATCATAGTGTACAGGTGAACACCTCACCAAAGGGATTTTTCAAACTTCAAAATTATGTTATCAAGTGTGCACCTAGTGATGAAGTGCACACCTACAAAGAAAATTAAAAGTGCAAGATCAAAGTTCATTTTATATTGTATTGGTGTGTGTAAAGCAAAAGTGATTGCCTATCAAAGGGATTCAAAATGTCAAAGTAGATTTTTCAAGTTGTTTTAGAGGGTTAGCTATGATTAGAGGAAAAACTACAAAATCATGAAATCATTTAGAGCCTTCTATTTAGAAGTTTGTGTTTAGCCTAGTGCACTATTTTTAGCCATCACCATTTTCAAAGTGAAGAGCTTATTATAGGATTTGCTATTTTAGCCAGAGCTATTTATAGCATATGCTATTTTTAGCAATCCCTATTTTTAGCGCAAGGAGCTTGTGCTATTTTTTGCGTTTGCTATTTATAGCCCCAAGTCAACTATTTTTTAGATCCCTTGCCATGTGAGAGATGCGAGTATCAAGTCATAGTTTGTTATAAATTCAATCTACAACGTAATTGAAGGTTGCATGGTTTTAGTTTTAATATTGGAGGATAGGGTTTCACAATAAAAATTGCATTTCATGCAATCGGTTATTCTTAAGGTAGAAGTAACACCTAGCTTTTTATTTGTTTTCATTAAATAACTTTGTAAACATTATAAATAAGTGCTATTTTGCATTGAGATTTGGAATGGTAATTGTGAGGTATTTTCGAAGTTGGATATCATGGCTTTGTACCGAGTCCTTCTTTTACTTCACCAAGGCCATCGTATTTTTATGTATTAGTCTATTTAATCTGTATGTGTACTTGTATTATTCAATCTTTTCATTTTGTTAAACAACACAAGTGTGTAGTTGTAGGGATTTTTTTCAGTAAAAAAGCCCAAAAATCTGTTATATAATGCTCTGATATGCTGCATCACCTTATGCTCTAGAGTAAGAAATAAAGAAAAGAAGTTTTTTATTTTGTTAGTTTGTATTGCATACCCAAAATCACCCCAGAAAATTACTATAAATATTGTAAATAAGCAAGTACATGTTGATAAGAAAGTACATATTGTACAGTTAAGGTTAGTTTGAAGCATTATGGGGGCTTCCCCTGCTAGTTTGAAGAGCAGTTCTACCACACATCTATTTTGTTTTGAGTCACTCTAAAAGATGTGAATTAAAATGCTAACAAATTTCAAGAATTAACCATTTATATTTCTTCTATTCTAGTTTTATTCTTCAACGTTATCACATTTTTTTGACTTATATTGAATTGGGCAACTACCTTGTTCCGGGAAAACTTAAACTGAGATCTCTTAGTCCTAGTACTGAATGGCCAATCTCCTTGTTTGCTTGATCTATATTACAATTTATTCATTTTTGAAAGATTTGGATCTGTTTTGTTTCTTATTGGTATTCCTGTTTTGATTCTTATTGGTATTTCATCCTAATTTCTATCCTACATTTTGCTTTTTATATGGTTAGTATCTATGCACAAGTCATAAGCTTTTCTTAGGGTTCAGTTCAATTGTCTCACGAAATATTCACGACAGTTTTCATACTGTTTTTTCCTTTTTTGAGTTAGTTTGCAGATATTTCTGTACATTTATTAGTGCAGAGGTGAAGAAGCGTTTGTAAAATTAGGGTGATTTTGACTTGATCCACGCATAATTGATTGGCAAGGTGATTTCTTGGAAAAATTTAAAAAATAATTAGCTAACATGACAATCAGATTAATTTTCATACTAAAACTATTTCTAATGATCTATTCTTATTTTTTCGTTATTTATTTCTAAACTCTCGCATGTTTGTGTCTACAGACTTAGTGAGATTAATCATTAAATAAACAGAAAACAAGAGTTTTAAGGCTTACACCCCACAATTATAGAATAAGCTTTTGGAAAAGATCTATGTAAATTATCAGGAGCCATCAATGTTTATGATCAGCTATGAGATCCGTTTTTAAGATATAGATGTGTATTGAATTTGAGATTAGAGCTCCTTATATAGATAAATCTTCACCATATATTAGATGCCAGCAGGACCTAAAAGAAAGATCACAAATTAATCTACTTCTATAATATCTGTTAGTTGTACATTAGCCCTTAATTATATAGTTCCAAGTCCAACCATAATTTATTCATTCTGGCCATTTGTTGTGTGCACACTAATTAGTTAATTTAATTAAATTAATTTCAATTTTTTCCTTATCCTGTCTGATGAACTAATTAATGTGCCCATAACTAAGGAGGTAGAATGAATGAGTTAATTATGGTTGGAGCTATATAGTTAATGGCTAGTTTATAAATAACAAAATAATTAAATGAATAAATGAATAAATTGTCTTATTTTGGCTGGTCCTACTGGCATCTTATGTATGGTCCTGCAAGCTTATACACATCCACATCTTGATGATAGTTACACAGGTCTTTTCTGAAATCCTTTTTTACAAGAAGAAACAATTTTTGTTCTCTGTTTTCATATCATTGTTGAGCACACTTTTCTTAGACAAGGTTAAGTTATGATCGTCCTCTGAATCTGACAGATTTCAATAATTTTTGGAAGTAGGTTTTCAGATTTGACTGGGTCTGATTACAGTGAGGGAGCTGTTGAGCTGGCACAAAATCTTGCCATTCGGGATGGCTTTTCCAATATCAATTTTGTGGTAGGGATTCATTCTTGGATGCAGCATGATTTCATGCAAATGTTTATACGTTCCATCTGTTTATATAGCATTGATGCTATGATAATTTAGTGATCTATTGTTTAAGAGTTTAGTAGAACAAATTTGCACTTCAGTATACTGGGAACAAATAAAAGATTGAGTTTAATGCAAATAGAAATGGGACATGCTTACTTTAACTGTTAGCTAAGTACACTTTGTGATTATGGGGATATGGGGAATATTTCTTGTATTGATCTTATATTTTTTTGGGTCATGTAATTTCTATATATTTGACAACAAATAAAAGATTGAGTGCTTGGATAATTACCAGTGTTAAGTGGTCACAAATTATGTCCAAGGATAAATAAGCAAGAATTATTAGCTATTGATGATGTCAGAATAATTAGCTATTAACGATGTCAGAATAATTAGCTATTGACTTTGGCATCCTCATAAAAAATTTAAGGCCATTTCTAATACTGTGTAACCTACCACACAGAAGTGCGGAATGACGAGTTTAACATAGGAAGCCATAAAAACTGATAAGCATATTCTGATGATATCCAAGTCCAAACCAGCCAGAAGACTAAATTGTTCTGAAAAAACAGGTTCTCAGTTCCCTTGTAAAATACAAAATATAGTTTTTTAGTTTAAACTGGGTTTATGTAGTATGGCCATAACAGGAGGGCTATAGTTGAATTAAGCACCAACGAGGAAAGAACCATAGATTTGATGCATCTCTCCTTAAACTTTACAATCTTGCAATATAAATCTATAGGTAAGTCTTAGGGCAAGAGGGAGTTGACCAATCCTTTTACAAGAGGGTTTTAACTCATTTCACTGAAAAGACTTTCTTCAGCAACATTTCTCATCCAAATATAGTCAATGCATCCAACTACATGTTGAACAAATTGGCTGCCAAATATTCTGCATAATTCTAGAAAGATGGTTCTATCCAAGGATGAAAGCTTTAATTTCTAATCAGCTAATCTCCAAGCTAATATGTTGTTCTGTTCTCTATTCTGTGAATTATCCTCATAGAAAATGGCCCTTCAGATGTCAAGTCAATCCTTATTAGATAAACATGGAAATGTTTTCAAACAGGTCGCAAGAATAGGGGAAATGTTTCCAAACTACCATTTATTTCTTGGGACTTCAAAATCTGACTGAATGATCTCTTGAAGTGGGCTTTCTTGCATGTGAAACCTTCTTAAGGGCCATGGAGTTTGTAGTCATGAGGGAAATATCTCTTGTAATTTTATAACAAAATCAATAAACAAAATAACCTATTGATGGAGCAACAATTTTTGACCCTTCTGACCTTTTATGTGTCCAAAATCTTGAATCCAACTTATTTGCTTGCAAATCCAAGTGTTCATTCACAATCCCTCTTGATTGATATAACCTTCTCTTATGCAACTCATCCTATATGGGCCCTTAGAAGTCCTAGTTGGTTCAGCAAGTGTTCTAGGTGATATTATTTCCAAAGTTGCTGGTTGGGAATCTGCCTGAGTATTGAGTCTCAAGGGCAGAGGATTGACTATGGACAAACTCTTGAGTCTTTCTTAAATAGGTGGATTGCAATTGATAAACAACCCCTTGCACATGGATCATTGACTTTTTGAGAACAAACCTATACAAACAAGTGGGACATGGGGTTGCTCCCATATTGATGGGTGCCCAAGGACAAACAAGGTTGTGCAGACAAATGACACTTAGAGGAAGGGCACTCTTTGGGCGGATGCTTTCCACTGATGTACAAGTGGGTGCCAAAGTATCATAGACAAATTGTCCTTTGATTAATAACCCAACTCCCAATGATAACAAATTAATTTCCAAAATGATTGCTTTTTTGTCATGCAATTTCCACTTTGTCTAGAACTTGGTGAGTTGAGATAGATGGCCCCTACATTTCAGCAAAACCCTTTTCACCAAATTGGCATGCTAATTTGGTGGAGTTTTCACTTCAATGATATCCTTTGCTAGTGGATTGGTGCGCCTAGGAGGTGACATTTTCCTTTCTTTGTTAAATGACAATTTAAGACTTTGAAATTTTTGCTACCTAACTTCTTTACAACGCCTCTTCGTTTTGGAAATCTATCTATTCTTCAATTTCTTGTTACTCGTTGATTGCTGGGAGTACTTTCTTCTTTGTTTTGTTTTAAACCACGCCCCTTTTCTCCTTAAATCCTTGCTTGTAGGTTTGTGGATCAATTGGAATACTTTAGGTGATTTACTTCCAACCTCGTCTTTTTATATTTTTCCTTTAAAAGAACTTTTAACTTATCAATATTAAAATATATTATTACTTTCAATCTTGACAATTTGCTTTGATTTTGAGATAGGGATTTTGGGGCATGTGTGCTTTGAAATGATTATTGATATTCATAATTGCATGATTACAAAAGGAGCTGAAAACTCCTTATAAAGAAAATTACAAGACGATGTTTCTAGAAAGAAACGATCGTTAACAGAAGCAAACTAAAACAATTAATAAAAAGATGCTAAAACCAACTAAAGCGTAAACAAAAGTTGCTAAAAACTAAGATAACTAAAATTAAAATATTGACTAACTAAAGCTAAGATGACCATTAATATTACATTTAATATTTTAATACCCTCCCTTAATGGTCATCCTACAAATAAAAACTAAGTCTACCCATATTCAGATGGTGTGCTGGTCATCAGAATGCATAATATGCACTCCTTCTGCTCAGTATACTCCACCACTTGAGCACTTTGTTGAGACTCTTCCTGGTTGGACTTCTCATCAGCCAACCGCTTTTTGCAAAACTTCTGGATATGACCAATCTTCCCACAGTAATGGCAAGTAATAGACTTCTTGGAGCTCTCCTCAGAATTGCCTTGTCCTTTGTGCTAAGTGGAATTGCCTTTGTCGACATCCTTGGTAATAATGCTTGTTCAACACTGGGAGGCTCGCTACTGCTCTCAAACTACTTCCTCCACCTATCCATTTGCAAAAGCTTGTTGCACAACTCATCAAACTTCAAGTCAACATTGGTGGATGTAATGTTGAGTGTTTTGATAAGTGCTCATAGGAATGTGGCAAACTTTTCAAAGTGATCACCACCATATCCTCCTCTTCCATCTTACGACCAATGGCCTCTAGTTGGTTGCAAATATCTTTGATTTTTGTCAAGTGTTCCTGCAAAGACACTTGGTCATCCATCACAATGGAAAACAACATATTCTTTAGGGAGAGAACCCTTCCCTTGTCTGAAGTTTCATGAAGATCTTTCAAATGCTTCTAGATCTTCGCAACAAACTTACCAGATGGTATTTTTGGTAACATCTCATCGGTGACAAATAATTTTAGAAGCATAATTGCCTAACTATTACCTCCATTATACTTGTCTTGATCCTTCCTAGCAGTAGTGGGACAAACTTTTGTACCTAGAACAAGCTCATCCAGACACCGATACTCAAAGATGGTAAGCATCCTCTGCTTCCATGTGTTGTAATTCTTTCCATTGAACCTCTGCGTATTTTCCAACATAAAATTGGACAAAGACGCCATCCCTCCCGTTTTCCAAAGCACGGAAAACAAGGTAACTCTGTGATTAGCTAGCACAAACCCTGGACAATCAGCTGGCACAACTCACGATTTTTCAAAAAATGTTTAAAAAAGAGGCTCAAAAACTATAAGCTTTTTCAAAAAAACTTTAGAAAAATCTAAAAAGTAAGATTTTTTCAAAAAAAATCCTCAAAAAACTGCAAAAGTTTTATAGAAATTTTTTTCAAAAGAAAACTCTTAATAAGAGATTTTTTCCATTTTATTTATTTTCCGAAAAACTCTTTATAGATTTTTTTTTTCACAAAAAAATTCTGTCAAAAATTGGCTCAAAAAATTAACTCTTCAAGCTGCCATGAAAACTAGAAAATCAGGTCCACTGGAAATACTCAGAAAACTCCACGAGTCTCAACAAAAATTCAAGAAAAAAAATCTGGAAAATCAGGTAAACCCTAGGCATTGTAGAAAACCCTGGGCACCACAAGAAAAGGCAGGAAAACACCACAAACTCCAACAAAACCCTCAAATCTGCAAAGCCCTAGCACAAGATCGCAAATCTGCAGAAAAGAGCCTAGAAATAGTGACGAAAAATGCCCATGAACAGAGAGGTTGTGCGGATTAAAAACTCCACCCAGAAAAGGCACGAAAAATGCGACTAGAAGAGCCGTCACAGGAAAGTAATGCGCGCCAAAAAAAACAACACTGTAGAGATCGTGTCTAGAGGAAACACGATTTTGCACAAAAGCTTGGTCGCAAATCCTTCAAAAATTTTCTTGAAATCTTCTACAAAAATTTGCTTCAACAATCGGCTTTGAAAAACCCTTCGATTTTCAGAAAAATCATCTCTCAAAAATTTCTTTGATTTTTATTTTAAAAAAATCGGCTAACAAAACATCTAAATTTCTTAGGGAAAATAATGAATTTTTTAATAATAATTCTCCTAAAGGGACCGAGCCTAAGCTCTGATACCATGAAATGATTATTGATATTTATAATTGCATGATTACGAAAGGAGATGAAAACTCCTTATAAAGAAAATTACAAGACGATGTTTCAAAAAAGAAACCATTGTTAACAGAAGCAAACTAAAGCAATTAACAAAAAGATGCTAAAACCAACTAAAGCGTAAACAAAAGTTACTAAAAACTAACTAAGATAACTAAAAGTAAACTATCGACTAATTAAAGCTAAGATGACCATTAATATTACATTTAATATTTTAATATGCTTTGTTAGCACCTAGGATTACTATTTTTAGAAACTTGTGTTTTGACATCTAATTTTAGCTACCAATAGTCTATTTTATGCATTTGACCCTTCTTTCATCCTTTGATTATATTTTTTATTTTCCTTATACATTGCAACATGAAATCATTTTTTGACACATCAAATTATCCTAGTTATTTCTATGGGGACTTTGAATATTTTATAGTTCCTTCGATTGTCATCCTTGTAAATAAATAATAATTGAAGGGCCCTACAATTAAGTTCTTTGTCACACTTTCTGTCCTTGACGAGTTTTCCATTTAAGGCCTCTATGACGACTTCCTAGTTATCCTTAGCCTCGTTGATTTTAAATGTTGGTTCATGCATCTCATCAATCTTGGCTTGGGCCTTGGATTATTCTTAGATTGGATGATATATCTTCTATTCAGGCAAGGCATTGACTAGTTGAAATATTGTTAGAAATTGCCGTTGAATTTTATGGCCATTTGTTTTCCATGGATGTAGTTGATGGCTTTTGGCATATATCCACCTCAGTATAAAGGCATAATAAAGTGTCATAATATTCCTTTTGTCAATGTAATTGCCTTTGAATGAGATTTGGTTTTTAAACAAATCCTTTGTATGGCTTATTGTTGGTTTGCTTGCTTCCAAAGTATGACATAGACAATTCATTGTTTACTTGCTAAATGAATACATGACTATTTAATGCAAAGTAAACTGATTTCGTACACATAAATGATTTACATGAGAATTGCTGAGTAATTCAACAGATTTTTCATATTATATACAATTGCTTTCTTTATTCATTAGATGCTCTTACACAAAACTGGAACAAGGGAACAATTCCAACACACAGTCCCTTTCCTTGAGAGCAAAATTTCTATATAAACTCTTCGATGGTTGTCAAGTAACTACAACTTTTGGCAATGACTCAAACTATTTCTAGTAACAACGACAAGTTGACAAGGTATTATCATACTCGTTGGTGATAATCAAAACATAATTAATACTAATTATACTATCTACGTCAGCCTCACCAAAGAAAAAGTCATCTTTCAGACGATAGGAAGAAAAAATGCATAACACTATTGAGGGGCAAAGGAAGACTATTGAGGGGCAAAGGAAGGAGACATCCTTGGAGGTGTAATGCTGGAAATTGAAGAAGATGGAGTGGAATGATGAAATGCAGTAACTTGTAACCTGTAAAATTTTTCGATTCATTGCTTCAAGTGATGGGTAGCCAGAAGTTTTCATTCCCTAGATGCTTTAACCATTTGCACAACTTCCATTAGCTGAGCCTTGACCTTCTCATTGGCAACTCAAAATTCAACCATTTTTTGATCTTTTTTAGCAGACTTAGTATTCCCTAACTCTGTAAGTTGAGACTGCCAGGCTAGCCGGTCTTGGAATTTGCACCTTTGATTTTCAAGTTCCTCTCTTAGTTTCTTGGTATTACAGATTGATTCATCTATTTTAGCACCAATAGTTCTTTGGGCTGCCATTTTTATTTGCAACATTAGATATAGATAATAGAACAGATACTCAATGGAGTATAAGGCTTCAAATACTTTCCCATTCTAGTCACCAAAAGAGGGGGGTACCCTTATTGGAATCCAAGTGCACCCTTCCTTGCATGAGTCAAACTGTTTAGAAAATTGGAAGTTTCCTAACTTATGCGTTAAGTTGAAAATATAAGTGTAGCTAAAGATGGTGCCTAGCTAAATCTGAAAAATCAAACTTCCAAAATAACAAAAGGAATGTCTAAACTTAGACTTATAATTCTGGAACAGTAGTAAACTCATTGCTCAAAATAGAACCTTCTCATGCAAGTGTTGTTCTAAATATGACAGCATGCTAAAAAAAAACTGAAAGGGTAGTAAAGCTGGCATATGCCTTCTATTTCAGCTTATATACCCACTATTCTTGCCTTGCCATATTTGCCAGGTTCAAATACTTTGGAACCATAGAAGTGAGACAAAATTTACCTGCTTCCCATCTTGTACAAGTTGTTTCCCTGATTGTGTAGAATGGCCTTCCATTGTTTTTGGCAATGCATGCTCTTTCACCATGGTATAATACTACATTGGCATTCATTGTTGGCTCCCTTGTGAATTTTGGTTATCAAACAGTTCTTCATTAAATCCCTTCCCAGGACTTAACCCCTTGGATGTTCTTGTCTTTAAGCCTTTTTCTGAGCCGTGTTTAATTTCCACATCAAAACTTTTTCCAGAATTATTTGTAAGAATGTAGCAGTTTCCTATACAATACTATTTGTAGATTTATCATCATCCAAGAAGAAAAACATCTTCTCATCTAATTCTCTAATAACAATGATTTTATTTGTAGAAACATCAATTATCTTGTATGCCTTGTATTGCTCGCTATTTGCATCTAACTTCTCCTATTTGCAAGAACCAATACAACCAAAAACACAAGTCATTTACTAGTGACTTCCTACCTGACCATGCTTCCTTGAGAGTGATATTTTGGAAATTTTTACAAGAAGGATGAAAACTGTTTTATTCACAGCTTCCACCCAATACTGATATGGCACATTTTGACTACGCGCCATGCACTTCACCATCTCCTTAATTGTCCTATTCATCTAGTCCACAAATACCTTTTTCCTTGCATAATTCTTGAAAATTTGTGGAGGCAAACTCACATCCATTTTCAAACTTGAGAGTCTTTGATGCAATGGTAGAGGAAGGAAAACACACCTTAACAAAATCTCAGACAATCTTATACTGTCCTTTCAATTAGGACTTCACATTTCCTTCACAAGTTCTTAATCCCAAAACACTCAAACTGCAAACAAGGCCCAAAACCATTTATAGATCCCTCAAAATACTCTTAACAGCATCTAAGGACTGTTTCAAAACCAAATCCCAACTTAGACATCTCGAACTCAAAACCCTTCAATGTAGTTTGTTCAAAATCAGCATATATGCCCATTGAGATCACATAACTACCAACTCCAAATTTCCAAGCCCAAATTCATTCACCAATAGCACCAACATGCATAAAACTGTCTGCAAAACAAAATTAGAGCTTTCCCAAATTTGTATTCAAGTTATTTGACCAATCCCTTATTCAAAACCTTCAATCTTGACCCCAAAGATGACTCAGACAATTCTGCCCCAAACAGGACAGTTATTAAATGATCTCAAAAAGTTATAAATATACCAATCCACCTCTTAAAATGGATTCGCCACGTTCCAAACACCTTTACCAAACAAAAATAACACATAAAGAGCTTAAAAACCATGAGCAAAACTCAATAAGACTTCACTGTACACTGGTTTTTGACAGATTTTCCATAAAATTCAGACCTAGGGCATCCTCGACTCCATAACTAACCTTTTCCTTTCGGTCTGAAACTTTGAGAAATGAA
>VDFB02257683.1:0-25633 GCA_007258455.2 Sequoia sempervirens | reverse complement strand
TCTCTCAAAAATTTCTTTGATTTTTATTTTAAAAAAATCGGCTAACAAAACATCTAAATTTCTTAGGGAAAATAATGAATTTTTTAATAATAATTCTCCTAAAGGGACCGAGCCTAAGCTCTGATACCATGAAATGATTATTGATATTTATAATTGCATGATTACGAAAGGAGATGAAAACTCCTTATAAAGAAAATTACAAGACGATGTTTCAAAAAAGAAACCATTGTTAACAGAAGCAAACTAAAGCAATTAACAAAAAGATGCTAAAACCAACTAAAGCGTAAACAAAAGTTACTAAAAACTAACTAAGATAACTAAAAGTAAACTATCGACTAATTAAAGCTAAGATGACCATTAATATTACATTTAATATTTTAATATGCTTTGTTAGCACCTAGGATTACTATTTTTAGAAACTTGTGTTTTGACATCTAATTTTAGCTACCAATAGTCTATTTTATGCATTTGACCCTTCTTTCATCCTTTGATTATATTTTTTATTTTCCTTATACATTGCAACATGAAATCATTTTTTGACACATCAAATTATCCTAGTTATTTCTATGGGGACTTTGAATATTTTATAGTTCCTTCGATTGTCATCCTTGTAAATAAATAATAATTGAAGGGCCCTACAATTAAGTTCTTTGTCACACTTTCTGTCCTTGACGAGTTTTCCATTTAAGGCCTCTATGACGACTTCCTAGTTATCCTTAGCCTCGTTGATTTTAAATGTTGGTTCATGCATCTCATCAATCTTGGCTTGGGCCTTGGATTATTCTTAGATTGGATGATATATCTTCTATTCAGGCAAGGCATTGACTAGTTGAAATATTGTTAGAAATTGCCGTTGAATTTTATGGCCATTTGTTTTCCATGGATGTAGTTGATGGCTTTTGGCATATATCCACCTCAGTATAAAGGCATAATAAAGTGTCATAATATTCCTTTTGTCAATGTAATTGCCTTTGAATGAGATTTGGTTTTTAAACAAATCCTTTGTATGGCTTATTGTTGGTTTGCTTGCTTCCAAAGTATGACATAGACAATTCATTGTTTACTTGCTAAATGAATACATGACTATTTAATGCAAAGTAAACTGATTTCGTACACATAAATGATTTACATGAGAATTGCTGAGTAATTCAACAGATTTTTCATATTATATACAATTGCTTTCTTTATTCATTAGATGCTCTTACACAAAACTGGAACAAGGGAACAATTCCAACACACAGTCCCTTTCCTTGAGAGCAAAATTTCTATATAAACTCTTCGATGGTTGTCAAGTAACTACAACTTTTGGCAATGACTCAAACTATTTCTAGTAACAACGACAATTTGACAAGGTATTATCATACTCGTTGGTGATAATCAAAACATAATTAATACTAATTATACTATCTACGTCAGCCTCACCAAAGAAAAAGTCATCTTTCAGACGATAGGAAGAAAAAATGCATAACACTATTGAGGGGCAAAGGAAGACTATTGAGGGGCAAAGGAAGGAGACATCCTTGGAGGTGTAATGCTGGAAATTGAAGAAGATGGAGTGGAATGATGAAATGCAGTAACTTGTAACCTGTAAAATTTTTCGATTCATTGCTTCAAGTGATGGGTAGCCAGAAGTTTTCATTCCCTAGATGCTTTAACCATTTGCACAACTTCCATTAGCTGAGCCTTGACCTTCTCATTGGCAACTCAAAATTCAACCATTTTTTGATCTTTTTTAGCAGACTTAGTATTCCCTAACTCTGTAAGTTGAGACTGCCAGGCTAGCCGGTCTTGGAATTTGCACCTTTGATTTTCAAGTTCCTCTCTTAGTTTCTTGGTATTACAGATTGATTCATCTATTTTAGCACCAATAGTTCTTTGGGCTGCCATTTTTATTTGCAACATTAGATATAGATAATAGAACAGATACTCAATGGAGTATAAGGCTTCAAATACTTTCCCATTATAGTCACCAAAAGAGGGGGGTACCCTTATTGGAATCCAAGTGCACCCTTCCTTGCATGAGTCAAACTGTTTAGAAAATTGGAAGTTTCCTAACTTATGCGTTAAGTTGAAAATATAAGTGTAGCTAAAGATGGTGCCTAGCTAAATCTGAAAAATCAAACTTCCAAAATAACAAAAGGAATGTCTAAACTTAGACTTATAATTCTGGAACAGTAGTAAACTCATTGCTCAAAATAGAACCTTCTCATGCAAGTGTTGTTCTAAATATGACAGCATGCTAAAAAAAAACTGAAAGGGTAGTAAAGCTGGCATATGCCTTCTATTTCAGCTTATATACCCACTATTCTTGCCTTGCCATATTTGCCAGGTTCAAATACTTTGGAACCATAGAAGTGAGACAAAATTTACCTGCTTCCCATCTTGTACAAGTTGTTTCCCTGATTGTGTAGAATGGCCTTCCATTGTTTTTGGCAATGCATGCTCTTTCACCATGGTATAATACTACATTGGCATTCATTGTTGGCTCCCTTGTGAATTTTGGTTATCAAACAGTTCTTCATTAAATCCCTTCCCAGGACTTAACCCCTTGGATGTTCTTGTCTTTAAGCCTTTTTCTGAGCCGTGTTTAATTTCCACATCAAAACTTTTTCCAGAATTATTTGTAAGAATGTAGCAGTTTCCTATACAATACTATTTGTAGATTTATCATCATCCAAGAAGAAAAACATCTTCTCATCTAATTCTCTAATAACAATGATTTTATTTGTAGAAACATCAATTATCTTGTATGCCTTGTATTGCTCGCTATTTGCATCTAACTTCTCCTATTTGCAAGAACCAATACAACCAAAAACACAAGTCATTTACTAGTGACTTCCTACCTGACCATGCTTCCTTGAGAGTGATATTTTGGAAATTTTTACAAGAAGGATGAAAACTGTTTTATTCACAGCTTCCACCCAATACTGATATGGCACATTTTGACTACGCGCCATGCACTTCACCATCTCCTTAATTGTCCTATTCATCTAGTCCACAAATACCTTTTTCCTTGCATAATTCTTGAAAATTTGTGGAGGCAAACTCACATCCATTTTCAAACTTGAGAGTCTTTGATGCAATGGTAGAGGAAGGAAAACACACCTTAACAAAATCTCAGACAATCTTATACTGTCCTTTCAATTAGGACTTCACATTTCCTTCACAAGTTCTTAATCCCAAAACACTCAAACTGCAAACAAGGCCCAAAACCATTTATAGATCCCTCAAAATACTCTTAACAGCATCTAAGGACTGTTTCAAAACCAAATCCCAACTTAGACATCTCGAACTCAAAACCCTTCAATGTAGTTTGTTCAAAATCAGCATATATGCCCATTGAGATCACATAACTACCAACTCCAAATTTCCAAGCCCAAATTCATTCACCAATAGCACCAACATGCATAAAACTGTCTGCAAAACAAAATTAGAGCTTTCCCAAATCTGTATTCAAGTTATTTGACCAATCCCTTATTCAAAACCTTCAATCTTGACCCCAAAGATGACTCAAACAATTCTGCCCCAAACAGGACAGTTATTAAATGATCTCAAAAAGTTATAAATATACCAATCCACCTCTTAAAATGGATTCGCCACGTTCCAAACACCTTTACCAAACAAAAATAACACATAAAGAGCTTAAAAACCATGAGCAAAACTCAATAAGACTTCACTGTACACTGGTTTTTGACAGATTTTCCATAAAATTCAGACCTAGGGCATCCTCGACTCCATAACTAACCTTTTCCTTTCGGTCTGAAACTTTGAGAAATGAAAGAGTACACAAAAACAGACCTTCTTACAAAATTTCAAGTGATTCCATCGGTTAGAATAAGAGATACAACATTTTCTTTGCTTCTGGTTACCCTAAACAAGGGTTTTAACCCGTTTTCAGAAAATAAGCCATATCTTTCTTAAAACAGCATGGATTTGAATGAAACAAAAAGGATATTAAAGTAGACTTGTAGCTTTATCGTTCCAAATGACTGCCCCTTGAGAACAAGACAGTATGGAGCCGTACAGGTCCACAGGAGGCTAAAACTCAGAAAAACCAGTAAAATACAGAATTTTCATATGCAAAACTGGGCTTTTCATATTTATCTTCATGATTTACATCCCTCACCACCTGCCAGCGATGGATTAAGACTATTTATGCCTTTTCACATTTGTCGCTACGTATTCCAACTGATTTTTTCAACCACCCAACCAACTTGACCTTCCATCTTCCTTATTTTGCAATTTTGCAATTTTGCACTTTTGCCTTAACAACAAGATTTTGCTTTTCTTTGCATTTTTGAATCCTCCAATGCATCTAGACCACTAAATTGACTAATTACATGATGAAAGGGTCCACGAAGACCTTATTCTAATATCAAACCACCAAAACCCTATTGTATGCTTAATCCCATGTTGTGTTGTGTATTAATCAGAGGAACGAATGTTCCTTAAATAGATTACAAAATACGATGTTTCTAAAAGAAACAATCGTTTACAAAGGACGAAGTTAGAAACATCAATGAGATGATCATTAACGTCAAAAATAGAAAGATATTATTTTAATACCCTCCCTTAATGGTCATTCTAACTACCGAGATAACAAAGAAGGGTGCCCCCTTCGTCTCAGAACGTTGCTGCAACAAAAAACAAGAGCCTGCCACTGACTTTGCCACTTGAGAGGAGTCTGCCACCAACCCTCCCAGAAACTGCAGAACTTCTGGAAATAACAACACCAACCGTCCAACCTGAAGTTGGAAAACTGTCCCTCCCTGTAACCAGAGACATACCGAGAACAGCTGCTATGATTTTGAGGAAAAATCAGCAAACCCTCCAATCTTCTGCAGATGAGCATGACGCCCCAGAACAGACTGCAAGAAGCCAAATGTGCAGATGTTCGCCCTAGCTGCGACCAAAAAACGGACTGCACCAAACCACGATTTTTGAGGAAAAAATCGTTAAACCCAAGATTACAAATCATCGTTTTTTCGGAAAAAAGGGTAAAAACCAGAGAGCCCTCCTGAATGACAGAAACCCTGACAAGGGTATACAGGAGAAAAACTCGTAATTTTTGAGGACAAAATTATAAACCCTCCCGGAACCCAGAAGACAGATTTTTTTTTTCTTTTACGAGACAAAAAAATTTTAAAACCCAGAACATCGATTGTCGGCTTCAAAACAGAGGGTCTGGAACCCTAGCCGCCAAAACAAAGCTGCACAAAAATCGAGGCATAGAAAATGAAGCACCCAGAAAAATCTGAGACCAACCCAGTTGAGTTCTCGAAAAACCCACCAAGAATCTGCAATCGAAAAAAATTTCCGCCTTCGAAAAACGGGTCAAAACCCTAGACGACTTTTCAGAATGCCCTAGCCGCCATTGACAAGTCAGAAAATTGCAGGAAACAGATTGAATTTGAAAAAAGATCGTGGGAAATATTTTACAGATGTCTGGGCGACCATAAATCGAGCACAAGATACCAGAAATCGCGTCAAGAAGACCTTGAAATCGCGGGCAGAAGTTTGCAGAAAATCGCGTCCCCAAAAATGAAGAAAACGCGTCCAAAAAGAAATCGAGTCTTCAAATCATGTTCTTAAAAACCAAGGAAAAGATCCACGAGCTTTGGATGCAACCAGGGGACGAGTTTCAACAAATCGCGAGCTTCTTCCTTCAGAAAACGCACCTGAGACAAGCACGACGCGCGGGAAAAAACGAAGGTCGCGGGCTTGAGCCAGACACAAATGACGCGCGGCCAAACGCTCAGAAACCCTCGACGAACCCAAAGAAGACGCGCAGAGCCGACGCGGGCAGAGAACGGAAATGAGGAGGTCGCGCGGACGTCACAGGACGCACGGGTTTGACGAAACAGGGTCGCGCGGCTCTGGTAAGGCGCGAACACAAACCCTTTGCAGAAGAAGTGAACACTTTGAACTGAAACGCCGCCACGCGAGATCAGAACACACGAACACGTGAGCACAACCACAAAAACCAGAAAAACGACCCAGAAACAGATTTCGAAAAAATTATTTTTGAAAACTTTCACTAAAAAGATTTAGGATTATAAATTTTCAAAAATTTTTGCCTCACCATACCATGTTACAGAATCGATGTTGTGTTGTGCATTAATCAGAAGGAACGAATGTTCCTTAAATAAATTACAAAATACGATGTTTCTAAAAGAAACAATCGTTTACTAAGGACGAAGTTAGAAACATCAATGAGATGATCATTAACGTCAAAAATAGAAAGATATTATTTTATTATTGTAGACATCTTTTTACAACAATTTCAATTTTTTTGCAAATGGGATACATTGACCTTACAACCTACCTAAACACCCTTCAAATGACTCAAACACATTGTAATGGTCTTGAATGACCTTATTAAATGACCTCAAAGCACTCTTCAAACATGGTTTACATATTGGACTCATGGAGGCATATAGTCCATCAGGTGCTCCTGCACCAGTCTTGATCCATCTATCTGCTTTTTTTTCGACTAAAGCTTTCAATGCCACAAAGTGAGAGCACTTTGACTTATTTTTGAAGAAATACACCCACATTTTACTAGAAAACCATCAACTAGCAACAAGAAATACTTTGCTCCAAATGTACTAGGTGTCTTCATAAGACCATTTAGATTAGTGTGTACCGGATTCAAGAATTTTTTGGCATGCCAAGTTTTATCAGTATCAAATGTGTGTTGACTCGGTTTTCCCATTTTACATCTTGTACACTGTACCTTGAATGGACAGAGTCACGGAAGTCCATCAACCATGTTAGTCTAAGTACAAATAAATATTGATAATTTAGGTGATCATACCTTTCATTCCACAGTACATTGCTATTCTCCACTGCTGCTTGTGCATGAGCATTTGTTGTTTTTTGATCAACAAGTTTTTGCAAACCTTTTCTCACCTATACAAATTACAATCACTTTCTTATTATTGAGAATTGTAGCTATACATTTGTCGTCTTGAAAATTCTTTAAGACTAGGATTCTTTGTTATTTCAGTAATAGACAAAAGTTTTTGTCCATGTGAAGAACATAACAAACATTTTTGGAAGTGTAACTTATTGTATTGTTCATTGTGACATGAACATCATCACATCCTTCAATGTTTTGAGTCCAACCATCACCTAATGAAACAGATTCATTTCTACTCTAATCCTGAGTAAAAGTTACATACAGGTCTCAAAATATGAGGTTGTGAACTCAATCGATTGATCCTGTGATGCAACAAATGCAATTTTTTTATCACTTCTTGATTTCTCCGCACTTTCAACAACATTTGGTTTCTTGGATTCCATTGGCATGCCATTTCACCCATTCTTTTTTGGCAAATTCTCTTAAAATATCTACATTTCTATTCTCCACAGCTGCTAGTGCATGAGCGTTTGTTGTTTTGTGATCAACAAATCTATGCAAACCCTTCTTGCCTCTACCAATTGCAATTACTTTGTTATTATTGAGAACTGTAAACATACAGTTGTTGTCTTGAAAATTCATTGACAGACTAGGATTCCTTGTTATTTCACTAATAGACAAAAGGTTTTTGTTCATGTCAAGCACATACCAATTTTTCTTGAAAGTGTAACTTATGGTATAGTTCAATGTGACATGAACATCATTATGTCCTTCAATATTGTGAGTCCAACCATCACCTAATGAAATAGATTCACTTCTACTTTTATGATACAAGTCTCAAAATATGAGGTTGTGGACTCAATTGATTGATCCTATGATGCAATGAATGCAATTTTTTATTATCATTCCTGGTCACTCGGCACTTTCACCAACATTAGCTTGCTTGGATTTCCATTGGCATGCCATGTTAGTCTTTCTTTTTTGTCAGTTTCTCTTAAAATATCTAGCCTCATTACAGTAAAAACACTTCCATTTCGATTTATTGGGATGTACTGCTACCTTTGAAGGAGTACTTGATGAACTGCCAGTGTTGTGCTTGCCTTTGCCTTTGTTTCCAAGGTTGACGTTTCCATTTGATCTCTGCTGCTTTGCAAAAGAATTGTTGATAACTTCTCAAAAACAAGCATTTGTGTTCCACAATCACATGCAAAGGATTCACAAATAAATCATAGGATGATGGTAAACTTCAAGACCAAAGCAACTGTATCTTCATCATCCACTGGTTTCTGAATAGCTGATGAGTGGGATCCTTTAACTGAGCAGATATTCAGAAATTGATACTTCTTGCAAGTAAATAGAAACAAGAGATTCTTCAAATACAATGCTCAGCCAGCTTCTGATGTCTGGTACTTGTTCTTTTGGTTTGTCCATAGTGTTGGTGCTGAAATAGCATTCCATACTTAAGTTACAAATTTTTCAGAAACTGGAAATTTTAGAAGCATTAAAGCCTTTTTATGTCATTTGTCATTATCTTTGGTTTCAAATTCTGGCCTTTGTTCTTTGTTTAACATGATTTGGTCAAGATCTCTATACTCACAACTGGTAAGTATTTTATAACTATGCAAACTATAGTTTTTCCCAGTATCTTTTTGAGGCTTGGGCAAAAGAAAATGTTGTATGGTAGCCATTTTTGACCAAAAACCTAGATCACATAGCTGCCAAAAACAAAACAATCCCACAAACTGAAATTGCAAAGACTAAAACACGATTGCCACTTATGTTGATATGTTACAACTTACAACAAACAATCTGGTGAATTTCCACAGAAAATTTCTTACCCAATCAAAAGTTATTAAAGTAAGTTTACTTGTAGCCGAAAAAAGAGAATATTTTGGCATATTTTATAGTTTGGAACTTTATAAACTTCAACCCTAAATGTTTATAAAATTGTAAACTTTATATTGAAATATAAAATAATAATTAAAAAAAGTCTCTAAGCCCAGATCCGACTCAGGCTTGAAATATTTGTAAAGTCCCTTACTCCAAGTGCATGATTTATTTCGATTTATTATTGGTTCGACAGTGCAAGCATTTGTCAACCAATATTATATGACATGCTTGTTTCAAATTTCAAGAGACCGCGTATAAATTATTGCCATCTTTGAATTGCCAGATTTATATTATTGCAGATTACATTCTGGAAACCCCATTCATGAAAGAAAGATAATGACAGGTACTACATATACAGACTAGGGAAGAAGATATCTATTCAAATGTATTTCAGAAGAGAGTACCCGTTATACATGCTCCATTCAAGATCCTTTTATGCTTAGATAATACAGATAAATAATGCTGAAAACTCTGATCTCCCTCAGACTCCCGATAAGCTGGCGCTGGTCAAAATAGCACGACTCCTTAATGATGTGGCTGGGAGAGTATGCGGTTGACCCTTGTGATTGGTGGCTGAACTGGAAGAGAACATCCAATAGAGCACTGCGGCTGACAAATAAATAAGGGTGGTGGCTGAATATTATTATTGATCCTTTAGAACAAATAGGCCACGATTTTCCTTATTTTGAATAGCATTGATCATAATATTAAATACATCAAACCTTCATTTCATAGACCTGACTTAATGGCATATGACTGGCAGAGATAAAATACCGCGTTCCTTATGTGACATGAATTGGCCACAGCAAACTGCGATTAATTACTAATAATGGTGCGATAAGGGAGATTCTTGTAGCGGCGATATAATTCAGTAGTTATTCCGTTGGCATTCAATCAATGGAAAACTGCGATTAATTACTAATAATGGCACGATAAGGGAGATTCTTGTAGCGGCGATTCAGTAGTTATTCCGTTAGCATTCAATCAATGGATTATGTAGCAAGCCACGAACTTGGAGCCAGAAATTAACAATAGCAATGAATACATACAAATATTCAACCTTCGATTCAGATGGCATTAAATTATACAAACTGGCAATAGGTATATACACACCAATATAAGTGACCAGCAAATGAACATATAGTATCAATTTGAATGTTCTCAGAAGTAATTAATCATCGAACAGGAAATATCTTTGAACACCAACAATGAACAATTCTGTGCATATATCTATTATAGGTTGTCCAGCATTTATGGGCAGATTGAACCATATAATCGAACTGGATATATATATCGAACTCCTGCAAATTCGTCTCCAAAGGAGACTCACGAATTTGCACAAACTCCAAAGGCTAGGGTGGATTTGTTTCACCACCGAAACTCTGAATCCTCAAGCCTGAAAGCTCCCAGAGAAACAAATAAAATAAACTCCCAATCATGAATAATCCATTCCCGAATCACCATTTTGTAGCCTCCCGTGAAATAACCGCTTCACAAATATTTGAATATTTAAATATTGAACTTTAGGAGGGAAATAGTACTTAGGTCCTACTTTAGACTTTATAATAATTAATTAGTATTATTCATAATATTTGCTTTTGAGAGAATAATATTATTTTGTTTGCAATGATTTCTGGTTTTGGTTTTGATTGTGTGAGAATAATATTAATTAATTAATAATTAATTCTCATAATTTATTTAATGGCTTTGGGAATAAAATAAGCCACTAAAATATCCGGATTATTAATTGGGAGGGGACATTACAATATTCACGTCACCTAATTTTGAGCTGTTTTTGAGCCCGTTATGTTTTTCACAACCCCATGCTATAACATATCATTTCTAAGATCTTCTCTTCAGCTTTTCCTTAGAAACAATTGCACAAGGCTTGATCAATAAGGAAATGACTCCAACCAGCTTCCTTCTTTAATTCAGATCAGTATGACTGGTAATGGATCTGATACCATATAAGCTTTATTAATTATGCTGTTAAAATATATTGCATAATGGCTGTTTATTTAGGTTGGCAGGCCATTAAAAACTTCATAGTCATCAAATAAACACACATACAACCAAAATATTACATGCTTTAAACTTTAAGACCTAATCTACCTTGTTTCAGAAAACATAAACAACCATTAGTTTGCCTTATTATTATCCCATTTATCTAATAGCTTCTTGTTGTGAATTTCTATTTTCTGCAATATGAAGGAAGATTATATTTTGCATAATCCTTTGGGAAAGGAGATTGTTAAGAATAATTTCAAAATGTTGGACATTGGCATAAAAATTTTTAAACCTGAAATTGGGACATTAGAATGCACATGTATTAAAGGGAAAACAAAAAATTGAAATTTAACATATGGTTATTAATAAATTTGAATGGAGATGAAACCTAAATTGACTCTGTGTATGTTAACTAATCTAACCTAAATTTCTGAATTCTGCAGTAGTTTGAGTGAAACCTACTTTACAAATAAACATTTCCATATTGATATAAGATCTATGATACATTCACTTGAAGTGCAATTAATTTTGAGCTATAATGTTGAGACTTGGACTTGGCAAAAACTTGGCGGGCCGATTAACTCAGACTCAAACTTGGTGCCATTCGCTTGAAGTGCAATTAAGTTCGCTTGAAGTGCAATTAAGTTGGAGCCATAATGTTGAACTTATGACTGTTGGAAGATATTACATCATTGTTATATAGGTTAGTGCAAAGGAGGGGGACCAACCACACCAAGGCTCCAGGTCACAGAGAGCCAAGAGCAGAAGGCTGCCCTAATCTACCTCAAGTTGGACAAGTGTTTAAGGTCAAGGATAAAGAATGAAGAGCACTCTCACGTGCTTCTGTCACTCTACTAACCTGAGAGTTTTGGTGGGGTTAAATGAGCAGACTTTTGGAACCCAAACTATATCTCGAACAACTCTCTTCCAAAGGATAGTAGCGTAGGTTAGGGACGATAGCACGACGTGTTGGCGTCTCATAGGGGCGCTGGCGTCTGTATGGACAAAAAGTGCAAAAGTAGAGTAAAAGTACCAGGAATCTATTGACAACTTAGCAAAGAAGGTTTAAAGGATGACTAAAGTGGAAAGTGACAGAATGACAAAAATGACAAGAGAAATGACCACAAGGACGAGAAAGGAGAGAATACAACTCACGAAGAGTCCAGTTCACTAGCAAGCTCCACACGAACACGTACCTACATAAAACCAAGAGAGGAAAAATGTTGGGGCTGTATAGGGGTTTGCCACAGTCAAACCCCCGCTTTGGTGTTTCCACCTCCACGGACAACCGGATAGATTGAGAGATAGAAATATGATAAAGAAAATGATGCTGGAATGGAAATAAAACCAAGTACTATGAGAGACACTAAGCTACTTAAATCTAACAACAAAGTAATACGAAAGCGTTACCACCCTCGACCAAAGGCACTCAAGGCCAATGAGAGAGGAATGCAAGTCCACAGCTATGGCAGAGTCGACGTAGCCACAACAACATCGAAAGTAGTCTCACAAGACACCAAGTTGCAACTTTTGTGGTAGATGTGTAGGATGTTGTGATTGTTGGAAATGTGAAGCCGATAGTGCAACAAGTAGCACAAACGTATGATCAAATGGGTGTGTAGAAGTGTGAAGGAGATCAAGAATTGCTAAAGAGATGAAGTGAAAGTGAAAGATAGCCATTTGAAGAAGGTTTGGGAGGGAAAGAGCCGTTCAAAGGTCGGCAGGAAGGCGTAGGGGCGTTATGTTTCGTCACCAATGGAGAACGTAATGCCTCTGCAGATGCCAGAGGTAGGAATATTGTTAGGACGACATTGCACCGCGCAGATGTCCGCGTGCCGTGTGCGCGTCCCCGACAAAAATTCCCACCGACACTAAAAAAAGCATCAAGTGAATGGAGTTTGGAATGAGGACATGGAATTACTTTGTTAGATTTGATTCTCCTAAGGTGGAGTGTGTAAAAGGGGAATTTACAAGGGGGTGCAAATGCACTCCTATACATTTTTCCTCCACTTTAGCAAACATGAGTGCCAATGAGTGTTCAGTAAAGTAGATCAAAAGAATTTAGAACATATACTTGAACTGTTGAGGAAGCATACCACAATCTGACGAGCTCGAAAGCATAGGGTAGGCAAATGGCTCCACAGGTACTCTCTCTTGAGGAGGTTTGAACAAAGTGCATCGAAGGCTTGTAGACCAGCGATGGACAAATCTCACAGGATGCAAGTGCTTCACACCGACTTGCAGTTAGCTGTGCCTCTGTGTACTCTCTCCCCGAAGGAAGTTGTAATGTCCCCATTTTGGCCATATACTTTTCATTTGTTTTAGGCCTATTCGGAACTGTAGGGCTATTACATAAAAAATTTAGGTTTCCACTTTCTCATTAAGTCTTGCCAGCCTGGCTTTAGTCATATTTTAAGGTAAACTCTATCATTTTGGCAAGGGCTATTTTTAGTAAGTCTAATTTTGGATGCTGGCATCAACACCAACTCAAGTCATCTTGCTATCCATCAGTTTCAGTTTGGCTTTGGGTTTGGTTTTCTTCATGGGTTGAGTTTATACTTAGTCAAATTTCATGTTTCTCAGTTGTACCCCATGCCTAGGAGTAATAACTTCATGTTGTTTTAAAAGAGGGGCCATTAAGGGGGTCAATTGTGCATTTAATGATTTATTAAATGCTTTATTGTTGCAAAGTGAAGTTGGATGCCTAAAAGAGGTTGAGTAATATTTTATTATTTCAAAAAGTAAAATGCAAAAAGGTGGTGTCCCTTTTGGAAGTTGAAGTGATTCAACTTCTTGGAATTTGAAGAGTTCTTGTTGCTTCATTTGCCAACTGAAGCTTATATATTGTTGCTGTTTGAAGAGCTGATTATGTTATGTTTTGGAAAGCAAAGTTATGCTACTGGTTTGAAATCCAGAATCCGGCTAAGGGAAAGCTTAGCAAATTTACTCCATTCTTCGGGCCCGAAACTATGGTTCCCTAGATGGTCTATTGGGGATGTGCTTCATGTAGAAGTGCATATTGAGCATCAAAGTGAAGAAATTTGGTGATGTTTTCAGTATTTTGTGTTGCTGATTTTCATACAGCTGAACATGATTTTTGTATACAGCTCCTTGAGTAAATTTTATTTCATTATGGGTATTTGAGCTAACCATTTCTATGCTAAGGGCGATGCTATTTGCAGAAAATCAGAATTTATGATGAAGTGTGGATTTTTCAAAGAAGGCCATACCTTTCCTAGGGCCGTACCATTAATGATCAGCTTGTATTGGGTTTTGAACTTGCTGTTTGGTGATTGTTTAGCACTTACAAACTCATGGATGTTGGTTGTCTATCCTTCTTGAATGCTGCTCTGAGTTTTGGTGAGCTTTGAAGTTGATTTGAGGTAGATATATGCATTTTGGATTGAATATAGTTGCTGGTTTAGTACATTTCTGTAACTGGGCTTCTATATCAGATTGCTTTAAATTCAGATTTTGGCGTGTTCTTCAATAATTGAGAGATTCTAGAGTGGGAGATCATCTATTTCATTGTGCTTTGAAGATATTGTAATAACTCTTGTAAATTGCAGTTGTTTATCATTGTAAGACTGTAAACAGTAGTACTGTTCCAGTCATTTAATTAGCTGCAAATTCTTGTGATTAATCTCTCATATTTGTAACCCCTGGATGGTTTACAGCCAGTGTGGAAAAAGAAAAAATTTCTCTTTCATTTGTTACCCACTAAAAAAGTGGTGAATTCCCATTGTTGAGTGGATGCCCGCCGCAACGGATGAGTTAGTTTGCTTTGTAATTCTTTCCCCCCACTGAATTGGTGGTTGAGTGGAAATCTTCATGGCTAGTTCACCGCCTAAGTTCTTTCAATTTTGTAATAAGTACTCTGCCATATGTTAGTACCTCGCCTTCAAAGGGATCTTGAGTGCACATTCTTGGCGTTGAGTTTTATCTTCCATTTCCAGTTGTATTCAATTTCAATTCTGAGTTTAGATCCTAGGGATCCTTTGACCATATGCCCGCCCCTCTTCCTTAAGTGGTTTTAGGGCGCATTCTTGGTTAGAGTTACTTTCCATGCTGATTTGCATTTGAAGCTAACGCTAACTGGTTTGATATCGTGTTTGTGAAAAACATTGAAAAAAATTAAGGGGCATATTTTAGAAGCCCAATGTGAAGGACTCTGCAGAGTCGGATTGGAAAGCGGCTTCATAGGCACACCTGCAAAGCAACATGTTAATCCGCAGATAAAACATGTTAGAAGACAAAAAGCAGCCACACAGGCAAACAAGTAGATAGACAGTCAAAAATTGGAGAAACTTTCAAAGGGTTCAAAAGAAAAGGGGTCCACTCAAGGGATGCTTAGTTTGAAAGTACAAGAGTGTTTTTCGCAAATCAATTCAGCATCAAAGAATCCTTTTGAAAGATGTTCACTTCATCAAGGAATTCGAAAGGAAATAGGCCCCCTCGCAAGGTGAAAGTCAGAACTTCGCTCACAGGAGAAGGTGCTCGCCCCTTAGAGGAAAGTTTTGATGAGCACACAGTTATATTGAGAGGGGGGGGGGGTGAATAATATAATGCAAATTTTACCAATTTAAAACTTTATCAATCACAATAGCAACTATGCAAGAATATAACAATAAGAACAAGTTGACACCAAGATTTTACGTGGAAACCCTTATGGGAGAAAACCACGGTACAAATAATGTACTTTATATTTATATAAGTTTACAATGATTGTAGGCACCAACCTACTAGAGGCACCGACCTCTTAAATTGTTTTGTAGGCACCAACCTACAAGGAGCACCAACTCCCTCTTCCAAGGCACCAACCTTGGCTAACTTGAGGCACCAACCTCTTGTGAATGACTGAAAATTTGAATGTAGAATGAGATCTTCAAATCTGATCTGCTCTTTGCTTCATACCCTATCCTTCTCTGTGATGTATGCTATCACTTTAATGCCCACACAAGAAATATAATCCTTCTGTTCTGATTTTCACATGACTATTCTTTCACCCCCTTTGTAATGTATGTTATTCCTTTATGCTCACACAAGAGATATAATCTTCTGCAGTTCTATTCACATAATCATTCTTCCACACTCACACTCCACGAATCTGAAATGGATCTTATATATATATATATGCTGATAAAACATTGCAATCTTTTGTAAGAGACTGCATCATTTAAAATCTACCTTTTCATTTAATCGCATCACTTCAAATCTGTTCTTTTTGTCTTAATCACACCCTTCCATATTTAATGAAACTTCATCAATGGTAAATCGTACCACTTGTATTTAATTGACTTTTCCCTTTAAAAAATCTGGAGTTGCATAAAGGATCGCACCCTTTCATATTTCAATGAAGTTGCATCATTTAGAATAAATCGCACCACTTGAAAAAGCTGTCTCTTTAATATTTTTGTCTTCTTTAAAGTAATCGGACCATTTCACTTTTTATTAATTTGAATCTTACATCATATAATACTTCCTTTAGTGATCCTTCAGCTAGCCTCAAAACTAGTGCCACGTCACCCTAATTTGTCCCAAAATAATTATCGGCTCCTTTAGAAATATAATCTCCTTAAGTTTTTTGATTTTTCTTCCTATGTTAGATGTTTGAAGTTTGTCTTTTTCTGCACTTCATACACAGCAGCTTAGTCACAAGGTTGTTTTGTCTTTATTTGACCTCTTAAAAAGAAGCCCGATATCTCCTTTGTTTGCTGCGATACATGACTGTAGGTGACAGCAATAATTAAAGCCTCCAAATATGATTCGTCTTATTTATTTTTGTCTTATTCTTCTTGTCTTCTTGTTTTATTCTTCTTGTCTTATTAAATTGCTGCATATAATCAAACAAATCTGGTTTGATGTAATCTTAATAAAATTGCTGCTCTCCTTTATATGAGTCTTCTTTAATTTTTGTGTATTACCTTGACATCAATGACAATTCTTCCTTTGGCATTAAAGATAGCAACTTCGTCTTTGTACCTTTGACATCATTGACAATATTTCCAACAAGTTTTTCAAATTCTTTCTTTATGAACCCATGATGAGGGAAAAGTATTTTGCTTGGGGTCCTTGTTGAGGAATGCGATTTTTGAAAAGTATTTTGAAGGGATTTTCAAGAAAAGATTTGTTGGCCACCGAATGCATTTTCTAAAAATCAAAGTAGTGTGAGAGCCCCCCCTTAGGATGGTGCGTGCCGAACACAAAGGCGGGCGACACCCTAAGGAGAGAAAAGCAAGAATGAAAAAGTGATGTTGTGGCTCATGGAACATAACGAGATGTAATTGTGGTAATGTTGTCGCACATGCGAGGGACAACACATGAGCACCACAACATCACGAAACAAGCACAAACAATAAGCGCAAAGAAAGAAGAGACAATAACATCATGAACAAGGGACAGGGGCGGTCTGATATTTTGGGGTCAGAGCTGCTCATAAATATAGGTAAGTAGATATAATAGTATATAAATGAATTGTCATCAACCCCCTACTATATTAGACCATATGAAGTAAGGCACGTGAAGACAAAATGAAAATAAAAAATTGGGTCAATATGGAAGGGAAGCCTAAATGCCCCCAACACTTTGCATTGTCCCCAATTGTCGAAAATCAATAAACAACAGAGGAAGAATGATGTAACAAATAGAGGAAGTTTTATGACACAAAAACACTCATGTATCCAAGCACCTACAAGGGTGACAAGGGTCATCCAAGAACACGTAACACAAGCACGGGGGAACACAACACACACACACAATCTATTCTATAGATAGAAGGTGCCCCCTGGTCCTCATCAACCAAGGAGGTCGTGGATTCTCCCAATCTAAGATCATTGTATGCAGAGGGAGGGAATGAGGAAGACACAAAGGCCCAGAAATTCTCAGGAGAAACCAGCAGGCCTCTGCAGCAGGAGCCAAAGGGAAGGCCCTCGAGGTCTTCTTAAACAGGTGCTGTGGGAGTGAAAAGTCAACTATTTTACTTGAAATTGCTGATAGGAGGTTGAGACCTGCGTCCACAAAAATTAAACATGCACTTTATAGGAGTGCCATGTGTTAACTCAATGATGAGGAAGTAGATCCATTGCTAGAGCTCCTGAATGACTCGGGGCGTGAACTTTAAGGGGCCAAGGCTTACTCAGATCACTAGGATAGCTAAAACCAGCGATAGGACCACCCTTTGAAGAGGTGAGCCCTTCTTGACCCCATTGCTAGCGGGGTTGTCCTCCATCTTCTAAGCTTCATAGAGTTGAGATCTCCATGGATGAGGGCTCAATGAAGGAGCAATAAACACACCGCACCCTCTTTGGGCGAGGATCGTTTACATTTGCGGCGGGAGCCAGAAGCAGAACCGAAGCCAAAGGAACTGAAGCAGAGAGGACGGGAGAGGAGGACATAGCGGAGGGTGCCGAAGCAGGAATTGTCGGCTCCTCTTCCATCTTCTGCAAGGTTGCCTGCTCAGTGGCCAAAGCCTTTCTCCGACGCTTGTGCTCACGTGCAAGGTGGTTTCTGCGACATTGAGACTTAGAGGCCGGGGGTTGAGAATGGATGGAAGGCCCCTGTTCGACCATCGGAGTATCCATCGCAGCCGTTTTCGGCAGAGGGAGGGACTCTTGGACGAGAATAGGAAGGAGAGTGTGATGTCCCCATCCTACAAAAATGATTGAGATAAGTATACATTCTAATATATTACGTTTTTTATAGATATATGTATAGCCATGAATATAAATATAAGTATTTAAATATAATTGTCTGCAACATAAATATTTAAACATAAGTATATTTAATTATACATGTATTTAAATTGTATTCAATTATATATATATTTAAGTATTTAATTATCCACTATTTTGTGTAATACTAATTGCTGCTAAATACATCCGATAATAACAGTGACTAAGGGATGCGAATGAATAGACGTGCATCTTCTTGAAGGACGCATGGAGAAGAAGGACGCGTCTATTGAAGCACATAGATATAGTTGAGGCAATGAAGGGAAGCGGCCATCAGAGAGTAATAGAAAGGAAAGTCGAGCCAGAGAGAGATCATGGAAAAGGAATTAGTGAACTAGAGAATGCCAGATTACTGCAGAAGCTTTTGAAGAAGAACGAACTCAAAACCAAAGCCGAGCATCAGATGTACAGTTCGAACCAAGACTTCCAAATTAGTCGACAAGCACTAAGTTAGACGTGTGCTCCTGGGAATGAGAAGAAGGCATCTAGATCAATAAACACGAATCTCAGGATAGAGGGAAAAGAGCCAAAATCCAGTAGCACGTAAGGAGGCGTGATAGACTCAGGTGGCAATCCACAACAATTTGAAGAGTCAGGAACAGTGTGCGGCCAAGACACCATAAGAAGAGGATCTTGGGGTCAAGATCGATCCCTTAGAACCTTGCCATAATATTAAAAGCGCGAGTTATTGAAGGCACCTGAGCTTGTCATTGTTGGAAGAGGCTCTTTGTATTAGAACCAATACATCAAGGATCTCTGCAGTCACCATTAGATTAGAAGAATAAAAATTATATATATCACTGAACTTCATTATATTGAATTGCCAGTTTTCAGACTTCACTTGGTTGGTGCAACACCTCTATATATTTGAGTAATCTCTTCACTTGCATTTAGTTGGTTCTTTCACAGAGAGACTAAGAGGATGATGGAATGACAATGGAGGGAGCCGGTTCTAACACCTCAGCGGCGAGCCTCTTCCCATGCACTGCCTTAGAGGCAGGAGCAGTAGGAGGCCGTGGAGGCCAAGACATAGAGGACACCCCACGGGGACCCTTCGCCTTACCATACCGAACGGGCTGAGGCACCGTGGGTAAGACGGGAAGTTCAAATGCTAGACGCTTGGGCTTTTGCCAAGTGGGCACCATCGGATTCTCCAAAAAACGCCTAGGAGTAGAAGATGAAGGCATTGCAACAGGGTGCGAGGAAGCGACAGATGGAACAATGGAAGAGGAGGAAGAAGAACCCTGAGCACACTTCTCTTATTCCCTTCTCCGAGCCAAGGTGGCCTCGCCGTTTTCCTTTAGGCAAGCCCTATGTGAGATGGCATAGGGAGGAGGGTATCTCACTTTAGGTGTTATGCCCCCACTGTTGTACTTCACGTAAGTTCGGTACAAGAGGTCTGTGCTAGGAGGAAGCGGACCAATGGGTGTGGGCCAAAAGTGATCTAGTGAGTAGCCCCCACGTGCAATCGGTGGCTTATAGCCAGTGTCGTGGACTACATGCACCGTACCCTCCTGGGAAAACTTCAGACACTTATGAACCATCGAGGGGACTGCATTCATAGCGACCAACTAGGGGATACCTAGTTTCACTCTGAAGAGCTTAGACCCCGGGATTATGTCAAAAAGTGCATTTATGGATCTAGGTCCAACTAGGATTGACGGAAAGCCCATCGTGTGTACGAATAGTGCTCCTATATTCGTCATACCCATCTTTGTGTATGAAATTAATCAGCATAATCTCCTTAGTAATGACATTCACTTGACATGTAGGGTCATCAAGAACACTCGATACGGTGTTTCCGTTGATACGTGCGGGGATGTATAAGGGAGATGGTTCTCTGTTATAATTCATTGGCAAGTCCTGCGAGGTGAAAGTTATGGTAGGGGATCCACTTGCAGGTTGCGGAGATGGGATGGGTAGATGTAAAAAGGAGGCCATTTCTTTGTACACTAAACAGGACTTTCACAGATGCCCCCAAGGGTTCTACAACTAGATGGTGACCCACTCAAGGTTTCGTTCCGTGATGCTTATGGAACCTTCTAGCTACGCTGCTAGGGGTCGTAGGTCGGGTTGCAAGGCTAAGCACCTCGCAACACTCACACCCACAACACTCCTAGGATACGAGGAAAGGGTCTGTTGGGTGAAAATTATGTAATCAACTTTTTGATAGATTACACAACCAGGACTTTAGCCACAGCTATGTGAGATATAAATCTCTCCTCTCAGAAAGGGGAGGCGCCCTTCTTACTGCTGATAAAAGCTATAGTAAAACAAATAAAGTAATTACAAAATGTACACAATACTTACGAAGTGGGGGGGTGTGTCACATTAATCCTTCTCTCTTTTTTCAGAGAAGATGTTTACAATGCTTTACTGTTGGAAGTTCTTAATTCACAATAACCTTAAACAATCAACAAGCAGTAATGCCAATATCTCTATCTTGTCAAAGCAAAGTGTAGAGATACTAGAAGTGATAAACAATAAACAAATAAAAGAAAAGGGAAAGCTCACGAAGGCACAAAGTCATTCCGTAGCTTTTTCAATGGTGGATTTGTGAAGGACGTATCGTTTGTTCCATTAGAAACACAAAGTCTTCTTAGATGCAGCAATTCCTCAAACAACATGAACAATTACAAGCACAAAGTCTTGTAGATCTTCCAACCAAAGTATCCAAAGAGCATGAACAATTACAAGCACAAAGTCTTGTAGATCATTCAACCAAAGTATACAAAGAGCATGAACAATTACAAGCACAAATATAAATCCAAATAAAGGATGTAACACAAAGTTTACATGAATTACTTAGAGTCCTTCAGATTTCATAAGCTAATCACCACCAATCTCAATCAAATTCAAAAGACAATCGATCCAACGCAAAGTTTGGTATGCAATTTCTTCCTTTATTGATCAGATTTAGATTCACAAAATATGAACACAAAGTTTCACAATTTGTTGCAAATTGAGCAGCACTTGGTTGCAAAAACTAAAGGATAAACAATACAATGGAAATCCCTCATATATATAGAAAGAGGGAAGAGCAAAATTAGGAAACTAATTGAGAAAATCAAGGAAAGTTGGGTGAGCGATTTTAGGAGATCTCACCTAACTTTGACAAAAGTCAAAGTGTAATTTTTCTTAATGAAATTACATCTCGAACTTGGTGCAATTACACTTTACAAAAAGACATAAAATGTCAGGAAATATTTACAAGATGCATAATGGGAAGCATCAAAAATGTCTAACACTGGAGATCAAGAACCTTCATGTTTCCTTGCTTTGGGCGCGAAAGTCTTTGTATTTCTTCCTGGTCTCCTGCACAAACTTCTCATCTGCACCAACGGTGTAATCCACAATGGTGTGAATTCTCGTGATTGATCTCATGGCAGATGAGTGAACCTTCTTGCACCTGTCAAGATGCGTTTTCAGGTTATCCAATGTGAGCCTTGTATCACAAATGGCGTTCGAGAAGAGGCTTACGAAGAGTACGTGTAGCACCTTAATCAACTTCATGATGGCTTCTTTGAATGCAGGGGATGGTATTTACGTGGTGGCCCGAGGAAGAGAGGCGATTTTCCTCAGAAAGGCGGCAGTAACTCCTTGATACCTTTTTCAAGAATCTACGATGTCCTTAGACATCTTCACTGGTGGAGATCCTCCGCAAGAGATTGAATCACTTGAATTCGATGTTTCAAGGATTCTCTTACCTCAATGAATTTTTCTTTGTCAGGAATTACCTCGGTTTCCACCAGTTTACTGAGCTTTACCTGCTTCATTTGCGACCACGACAGTAGGCATTTTTCCATATCTTTGCGCTCCTGGGAAAGTACACTTTTCTCCTTATCAAGCTCTGTGGTGAGCTTGGCCAATAGAGAGTAGTTTTCTCGTCTGCAACAATTATAATCTGAGATCCGTGTTCTATGATCTTTTCGACGAATTCATACAACACCTTGCCTTTGGAGGCGAACTTCTCAACTTTCTTGACAGTTGGGTCCTCAATACTTACCATTGCCAGCGGTTGTGCATTAGTTGAAGATCGTGCAAGTCTCTTTACAACAGTGGCATAATGCTCTGCTCTCTGTTTGTACATATTGCGAGCTTGCTCCATTTTATCCAGTTTTCCAGCCAAGATGTCCAATGTCACTTGCGCATCTGTTTTTGCACTTTCATTGGTAACTTTGCCAAGCCGGACTCTTGTTATTGTGTAGTCCTCCATATTGACATCTCCTTCCTGCGTTGGTATGCCAATCTCCGCATACTTGTGACCAGTCTTGTCAACATTTAGTTTTGAGTATACTTTCGCCTTTTTCTTCCCTTTAGCTTTTGGAGGGACTATCTCTTCGAGGTCAATCTCCTCTGGAGAAATCATTTGTTTCTTCCGCTTCGACATGAGATATCAACCAAGGGGGAAGAAAGGAGGTGTGAACTTCTGGATTCACTGTCAACTCTGTCGTCATTGTTACTTCTGAAGTTACCATTGGTATTGTGACAATGAGCGAAGTGTCTGTCATCATTGCTCCTATAGACTGTACATTGAGCTGATCACGTATTGATTCATTCATGAACCGATTGAATTCAGTTTCAGAAGTGATATCATATGACGGTGATGACAGGCTAGGAATAAATGATGGAGGACTTGACAAAATATCAACCGTGTGGATGCTTGTCACTGAGGGAGTATCAAGCACGGTTGATGCTACAGGAATAGTGGATACCTCTACTGCAAGAATGCCTGTGGTAGGAATAGGTGATGAAGGAACAGGAGGTGGAGGAGTACTCGGATTTGGAGGAGTATGAGGAACACTAGAAATCACAGGCGATGATGTTTTGGGAATTTCCTCAACTACATTCTTAGGTGGAGACATAGTTCTTTCTTCATCATGCCTGGGTTCCTGTTGATCAACCTCTTGTCTCTCCGATTCTAGTTCACCTTTGGAATCACCTTCAGATTCTTCTTCAGAATCTTCTTCAGACTCTTGTCTGCTTTCAAAAACTTCTTTTGCATCGGAGTTTGTTTCTGCTGAGTCTTCATCTTTAGCGGATTGATCACTGGAAATACCTTCTTCATCGGAATCTATCTCCTCTGAAACAACCCTTTTACCTTTGGAGCGAGATGGTTCAGATTCCGTGGTTTCTCCTTCTGGGACGACCTGGCTATCTTTCTTGCCGACAGTAAACTTGATTCTGGGACCTCTTCGTGGAGAAGTGGGAACAATCGCTGATTTATTTTTCGTGCAGAGTTCTTGCTGTCGGCGAGCTTCTGCTTCGGTTTCGTCTCCTTCTGAATCTGTTTTGAAACTTTTCATTTCAAAGCCATGCTTATGTAACCATTCTGCAGTGTTAGACAAAATTGGCGCCAGTCTTTCCCTAATGCTAACACTTTCCTTTTTGGACCATTGAATTGTAGGCAACGGCCTCTTGGATATTTCTTGTTCATCATAGACAACATTCATGATCTCGCCAGGATCTGTGAAATCCTCTGGTAGGTCAGCAATACCAAGGCCTTTGATCTGCTGTACGGTCAACCTGCAATAATCCATTTTGCGAATGGCTTCTTCATCTTTGCAATCAGCCCAGATGTCCTCAAAACGGTACTTGTGATGGTGACCCTTTTGCAATTGCCTTTTGACATCTCGGTAATCAAAATCAAACCTATACCTGTAGGTCCTGATTGTCATGACCTGCATCTTAGCATAAACCGATTTGGCTTTTTGTACAGTCGGGACAGTATATCTGCCGATTGTCAGTGGGAACTTGAATCCATGCTTATGAATATTTCTTTGTTGTTTGTGCACTGAAATCAGCTGTCTGCACATCTCCATGAGGACCCACTTGTCGGAAGGATATCGTGGTAGCATGTAAGGGGAACCAGTGTAGCACCCTACTCTCAAATAAGTAAATGTTGGGAATTGTAGAAATATGCATCCAACTTTACTTATCGCCTTATAGGCCTCATTAGATACCCTCCTCTCGAGAGTCAGATCAAAGTTGAAAAGCAAAGGTGCGAAGAAAGCATCAGTAACACTCCTGAAATGATGAAAGCTTTCTTTCAGCTCCAATTGATAGAAAAATCTGTACACAGGTGTGGTGTGTCTATTGCCTTTTGTAGATAGACCTGGAAATTGTCTCATCACAGCTGCGGCATACACCAGATAAGAAGTCATATAGAACTTCAACGTGGATGGCACATTGATCCGCTGCTCATGTAATTCATCGCTGACCTGTTTGCCCCAATCAATGTGAACCTTTTGCCTTCTTATGATTCTGATGTATTCGTACATCCAGTCATGAAAAGTGGACGATTCAGGCAATCCCTTCACTCTGCTCAAGAATGTGATCATATCTTTGACATCTTCTTTGAAATCACTTCGTAGGAGTCCCTTCGGCCATCTGGAAACACTTTGCCTGGGCTTTTTCAACCATTGGCTATTTATCAGGTTTTTAGCCTTGTTGGGATCAGCATTATATACTTCTTGTGCTTTTTGTATCGAGATGTCAATGTACTTCTCCATATGTGGCACTCTGAACACAATATCGAAGAAGTCAGGGTCAAGTCTTAAAATCTCGTGCCTAGAAGAATCAATCACACTTCTGCTTTCCCTGACGTAGTGGGATGCAACTTGAAGAACAAATTCTGTATTGTGCGCAGCAGTAGGGAACATAGACACCAAATGCAGGTTACTGTGTACAATGCTCTCATAGAATCCTCAAGAGGCTTCTTTTCAGTTTTTGCTGCAAAATCAACCAAGTCTTGATGACCAACCTCTGTGTCTTTTATCTTTTCCACCTTGGAGACCACTACAGTCGGCTGATAGACACCTTGATACTTATACTTCATTTTGTCTTTAGCTTTTGAAGACGATAGAGGTTTTCTGGCAGTCATCTGAGAGCAACTGAATCTCCGATTAACAACTTTGAGGATCTTGAAAAGAGACTGCAAGATGTGGAGTTAGAACAAACGTTAGTCGAAAAAACAGCATGGGGATGCGTGAAGCGAGTAACGATGATGAGCAAGCGTGGAGCGAGTGACAAGGCACGCAAAATGATGCACAAAGTGGAAGGAGTGAGGTTCGGGACGAAACTGGCAAGTTTTGAAGTGTTTCGGAGCAAAATTGGGAAAAGTGTAAGGGCGCTGAAAATCAGC